>CM052456.1:3141330-3209342 GCA_028533085.1 Varecia variegata
TGTAACTAGGCTTTGGATAATTTTCTAATCACCAGACATGTAAAGTTGTAAGTGGTGGATTTACTTCTCACCAGCACTCAGACAAAACATAAGTTCTCTGTCATCAGGAGAGGGATACAGTCAAGAATGTATCATATAAACTCTAAATGCACCAAACACTTTATTTCCTTAAGGGAATTACATTAGAAGAATGTGATCAGACATCCTGTATTTGTAGAACACAAGCCCAAGAGTACAGCTTCAACTACAATGTTTGTGCATAAAATCTCCTGCTTTCTGCATGCCAACATACTGGATCCTGTCTAAGTGTATCTGACTCACCAGGGCCTGCTGAAGTCTGCGGGTTCCAGATACAAAAAGCATGCAAATTGCTACAGATACAGCAAGCTTGTGAGCAAACAAGTGTTCAGCAACAAAATTCCTCACATAGTCACTGACGAAGCAATGCATGCAGTATCAGTGTTTGGTTACACTGTCCTGTAGCTCAAGACTCCTGATCTGAGACCAATGAAGACTCATTTTTTGGTCATCTTTACATTCATTTACAGAAGCAACTGGGAAAATTCTGATTAACAATTGGGAGAATCCAAAACAAAACAGTAAAATAAGCAAGGAAGCACTGGAATTTATTCTGACGTTGAAGAGTAATTTATGCCAAAAAATTAGAACATGCTAACAGCCATAAGTCTTTAAGAAATAAAGACACATTTTGAAAAGAAGTAAAGATGTTTAGATTATTTGAAAATCCAAAAATAAAGAAGAGTAAATCTTATATTGGTAAAGGCACTTTTTGCTGGTATAATATAAAATACTGACCTGAACAAAATAACTATGAAACTCACAGTAAGCCTTTACAACAAATACCTAGTAGAGGAAAAAATGGTTAGATATTTGAGAGTACTTATCACATAAGTAACCTTGACATGCCATGAAATCTTATAGCCTAAACATGAAAGTTGATAGTTTTCCCGAATTTAATAATAACCCTAAAAATTTATTTGACATTACTAAAATGAATTGTGAAGCTGAATGTTTTCAGATCCATCGATTAAAAACAATTTCTATCAACTATTTCCAAAGATAGATTGAATTACCTACCTAACAAAATTATAAAATCATTGTCATAGGAAGAGGCAATCAAAGAGTATGCAGAATATTTTCTACAAAACATTCCAGATACCTAGCACTCTGGGAGGCCGAGGGGGGTGGATCGCTCGAGGTCAGGAGTTCGAGACCAGCCTGAGCAAGAGTGAGACCCCGTCTCTACTAAAAATAGAAAGAAATGATCTGGCCAACTAAAAATATATAGGAAAAAATTAGCCGGGTATGGTGGCACATGCCTGTAGTCCCAGCTACTCGGGAGGCTGAGGCAGGAGGATCACTTGAGCCCAGGAGTTGGAGGTTGCTGTGAGCTAGGCTGACGCCACGGCACTCACTCTAGCCTGGGCAACAGAGTGAGACTCTGTCTCAAAAAAAAAAAAAAAAAAAAACATTCCAGATAAAAGCATTATAGGCAGTTAATTAATATACTCTATTTTATATGGATTTTGAAATATTTTTGAGATTTTTCAGCTTCTTCAATGTTTTAATTTTTGTGATTTTTTTCCCCCTGTATTCTGATTACTCACTCTGGACCCAATTTTCTTTTTGTTTTTGATGTCGCATTATTGCTGATAAGGAGGGTCCCCAAAATTGTACAATTTAGGTTTCACATATGATAAAATCTACATTGACACACAAAGCCTTATGGCTTTGAAATTATAAGAGCTAGATTTAATTCTCTGTTCAGCAATTTCCAAGAGAGATAATATTGTTATAATAATATTCCTCTGTCACAGATTGCTGTGAAAATTAAATGAAACACACATGTTGTAGTGTATTATAAATGTACACAGCTTTATAATGCAAAGGTATTGCTTTTACTATTGTGCAATTGAATTCCTTTTTAAAATGATGATTGACAGATTTAAACATCTATATTAAGAGACAATCAAGAAAAACTGGCTTAAACCATATGATTTAACTTAAGTATAAGGAAGAGTTTTCCAACAATGAAAATTTTAAAATGTGGCCATGAATTCTTATAGGAAATTATCAGGTTATCATATAATCTCTTAAAATTAAATCTCTTTGAAGACTCAGAATAGGTGGTTTAAATTCTTCATGACCTAAACTGGTCTGAAATTTTGCTTAAAAAGATGACCTATTTTAAGGCTATTCATTTATTTATTTTTTTATTATAAAAACAATATGGGAGACATTTGGGCAAATTATAAAATAAGAAAAAACCAAAATCCCTATCATCTACAAGCCAGTGACTTTAACTTACATAGTGAGAAGACGTATATCTTAATAACTCTTGACATATAAATCAAATATCGCCTCATTGTCTCACAGTGCAAAACACCAATCCTACAAGCTTTCTTACCGTACTCAGTACCACCTCCCACCTCTGGCATCTGCATCGCAGTTTCCGGTGTGTCGCCCGCTTTATGTCTTACTGTGTCCAGTTCCACATCTTTATTCTAGTCTCTTCATCTGCTTTTCATCATGGACATATTTCAGTTTCTGCCCTTATGTCATTTGTTATGAAATTCTCACCTCGTGTATATTTTCTAACAGGAGGAAGATTTAATAACTCCTATCGATAATTTCATTTAATATTTATACCTGTTGTCAAATAGCCTGGTAATTATTTTTTGTCATCTTACGTATGCATATTCACCTCCCGACTTGACTGTAAACGTAATTCACATACGGTGTGTAGAAGATAGTGTTAGATTCAGCTACATTGAATAGTAAATCCAAAGTCACAACGGCCAGAGCAAGAAAGGAGTCTGTGTCTCCCATGTATGAATTCTGAGAAAGAGGGAACTGGTACGGTGGCTGTGTCCCATACAGTCCCTAGGGACCCATCGCCTACAGGCACCGCATTACACCACTCCAGGGGGCACTGTTCATAGAGGATATCACGAGAATTGTTACCCACTGCATTTGTGCAACCGTGCAGCCTCTGAGCCTCCTCCAGCCACTGCTCCAACCTCTTGGAGGTGACTCCATGCCCATGCTCCGAGATGGCCCATACTCATGCTTCAGGAAGCAAAATGAGAGGAAAGAGAATAAGAGGACCAAGACTGTGCCCATCTTTCTCTTCAAAGAATGTTCTAGAAACTGCCATAGAACATGTTGCTTGTAGCCCATTGGCTAGTGCATTTGATGTCCACATGCTCACATCCATCCATCCAGAAGAGGAACTGTGAACCGCATTCTGTGTTTTACAAAGCCATGGGTCACTACGGGGAGAGAGACGTCGGAGAAAATAAAGTGGAGCTGTCATCATGAGAAAGACGACAAAATGAAAGACATTGAAGAACTGGGAGAAGATTTGTCCTATTTTGCTTTAACTCAACATCAATTTAAAGGCTTACTGGGAATTAAAAGTTTTATATAAAGTAGATAATTACACAATTAAAATATGCATTTTGTACATCTACTCATAAAGAAAAAATTTAAAAAGATGTTCCCCAAAAAGTACAGTTGCATAGTAGATGATGACGACTCAGGGAGATAATGCACACTTTTTAAAGTTTCCAACATATCGGTTATATTCTCTTGTGGCCTGAGTGCTCAGTACATGCTAGGTGCCATTTGCAAACCAAGGACTTCTGAAGGTACCATCATTAAAACTGTGTAATTCTTTAGTATGTCCATTGTGCAAGTTTTTTTTTTAATTTTATTTTCTAGCCACTGGAAGGAATGAGTTTGTGCAAATTTCTTTTGTAATGTGCTGATGGGAACAGGAGAGGGGCAGTAGAGAGTGAAAGGATGAGACTATGAACATTTTTCATTGAAAGAGATGATTTCCCAAAGATGCTGGAATATCTCAGACTTTCCATCTTAACAGCTGGTGTGCAAAACCCTCTCTCCGTGTTTCTCACTCGAGCTGGCATAAACATCACCTTACTGAAATGACAGACCCAAGAGTATACAAAACACAATGTGACCAGAGATGTTTGGAAGTTAACCTTGAACTAGAATATTTGAATATAAGCAGTTTCTGCAAGTCTAGATCCTTCAGGGGAAAGGGAGAGGAAAGAACATGAATAGAGTTTTGTTTGACTTTGAAAAATAAAGCATTATGTCCTTCCTCACTCTGATTCTCTCTTCGGTTCTCTGAAAAAGGAGTTAAACCTCATCAACCTAGAGCTGGAAAGGAATTTCAGTGACCCTCTCACCAGCAAGTGGCCCCAGGTGAACCTGTGAGGCACCTTAACTGAGGTTGCAGCTGCCACCTGGGCATGTTCATTGCAGCTGACAACAGATGGAACCTGTATAGGCAAAAAGTAATTTCTTATATAAGCCCAGTGAATTGAAACCTGTCTGATGTTGTCCAAGGGTAATTTGGAAGAGATTCAGATAGTTCCAAACCACAGTATTTGGGCTTTAGCGTGATCTTGTCTGGTAATGATTTAAATTTGATAAGAAGCCAGAGTTCCAACTTTTCTACCCCTTCTTCCCCCAAATTGATGTAGAGAGCCATGAATTTATCATCCACCAGAATCATTTTTATATTGCGATCTGACCATTTTACAGATATATATTTTCAAGAAAAAGAAAAAAACTAATTTCATGTTTATATTTTCCATTTGTAAAACCCATGACAAATATTTAACTTTCTCATGGTTAACTTTCTGCAAGCTTGTCTCAGTTAGCAGAGAGAAATGTGACTCTATCTGTGCCTCACACAAGCCCCATGCGTGGCACAACACAGTTTTGCAAAGAGACAGATGGAAAGAGTTTATTCTCAGTGTGAAAAGCTATAATTTATTCCTTGGTAAAGAAATAAATTAAAGACCATTCGCATTTGGATTTGACCAGAAACAAATGTGAAGAGGCTTCTCTAGTATACATTGATAGCTTTAGCATCCTTTATGTAAATAAAACCTGAGCCAGCCATTGGCATTGGCATTTGGTGAATAATAAACAATGGAAGGGCTTGATCCCTGCTATTAGCCATTGGGAGCCTGTGACAATCTAGTACAGCAAATGTACTAGATTGAGGTGCCATGGCTATAGTAAAATAGCTAATGTGACAGTCACATTGATGGAAATAGGGAATGACAGACTTCTTATTCCAAGTGTCATCATATTACATGAAAAGAGATACAGGGATTGGTGAATACAAGTCTTCCCAACTCTGTTATGAGCAATTCTATTTCTCCAGTCTCTTTATCCATTTTTCACACAATATAGTTTCAAGTCTCTCCAACATTTTGGTCATTTATGAGTAAGTGATAATCTATATCTCCCTTAAAGTATAGTGCCCCAAACTAAGCCTCATGACTGGAGCACGGTCTGATCGTTGCAGAAAAACGGGTCTAAGGGTCTAAACCTACCAATCTTTATCTGGATTTTTTTAATCAATGCAGACGTCATGGTAACTATCTGTAAAAAACTAACAATAATTTTCATCATCATCATCATCATCATCACCTAAAGGGAGAAAGATACACACTCACGCAAACTCACCAGATCACGATCCCCACCTGAGACAGCAATGATGCCTGATTCAACTATTTCCTGAGCATCTACATTCTGCCTGGGAGATAGTCCGTGCTCCACAAATGTGTGTTGATGAATTCTACCATAGGATAATAGATTTGGACCAAGCTCATCATCAGAACTATCCATAAAATATTATATTAAATAATAGTTAGACACTAATCTGTGGAGTAACAGGCTTTCTGGAATAGTAGTGAGCGGAAGGCTGAGAAATTATTCAAAACAACTGCGCACACATTTTTCACCTTCTCAAGTGAGTTTGCAGCCTTGCTCACACAGAACTTGGTGCAAGAGTGAGGAAAATTCAATGTTGGTAAACATTCCCTGAAATAGACACACTTGGATTATTAGTGTAAGATGCTCCAAAGGGTGAGTGTAAAGAGAATGAGAACTGAGCACTTCAGCTCTGGCAGTTATAAGTCACTTGTCATTGCTCTGTTAGGTAGGGAAGCTTGGCTGAGATTTGTCCCATGAATTCCTGCCCTGGGTGAATTTGTTACTTTCAACAAGAATTTACATACTTATCTGAACTAGGAAACTAGACTTAGTGAATTAGAAAAAAAAAATCTGCACCTTGGCCTGGAGATGTAGCAAGATACAGGACACATCCTCTGGGGCTATGAGTTGAAAAAAAAAAAATTACCCTCTACTACAAGAGTATAGAACTCAAATTCACACTAACCCATAAGAAGGAGAAAAATCTGTGTCAAAAATAAAACAAAAGAACTGGTCAAGAATCAATTAAAGCTGTAGGGATATGATAGAAATAAACTTAGGAGGAAAATTGTTGCCTCCACAACTTAGTTCATGTACAAGACCCCCACAGGTTGACAATTTTCACTGAAGAATATACAATTTAAAGCTCTGGCTTCAACATGATACAACTTATCCACATAACAAAAAGCACTTGTACTGCTTAAATATTTTGGAACAAGAAGGGAACATATAATTAAAATTTTTAAATAACAAGAGAGGGAAATATACCATGGGAGAGTTAATAGATTAAAAACCAATGTATCTCACACTAAAAATAGTAGGGCAAGCCGAAAATGACTTTAAAATAGTATTATTAAAATGTTTAAATTAATAAAGTAGTAAAATCAAGAGGAAGATTGAAATGTTAAGTTTAGACATTTTCCAATTAATGTATATATAGATATAGTATATATTCCATTTATATAGGTTTATGTCAAGCATATGTATCTATATATAAGCAGCATATACACACATCTGTATATATACACATACTCATGTATATATGTATATATTTACATACTCATATCTATACACGTATATACACTCATGATGTAGAAGATACCAATTCACAGAAAGAAAGAGATACGAAAATGAGAAAACAACAACAAATAAAATCCGGGAAAAAACATAGTATAAGATGTTATAATTAGCAAACACATTAGCTATTACAATATATGAAAATCAATTAAACCTATAAAAGTTGAGATTCTGAGATTGGATTACCTACAAGAGCACTACATTTACCAAAGACAAATGTAAAACACAGTGAACAGAAATGTTAACATAAAATGATGAGGAATAAAACCATGCAATTACTTCTAAAAACAATGCTTTGATAGAAATTAATAAAAGAAAAAATATTAATAGGGAGAAAGCAAGGTATTATTCATTGATAAAAGACAAATCAATCATTAGTATCAATGTATCTCTTTAGGGCAAAAACCTGACAAAATAACAAGAAGGAATTTAAAAATCTGTAACACTTTAAAAGATTTCCATGTATTTCTTTCTGAAAACACACAGGGATGTAGATTTAAACAACATAATTAACAATCTTGATTTAGCAGATAAATGTAGAACAACCACCAAACAAATAAAGAATGCATATTCTTTTAAGTATACATATATATATATATATATATATATATGAGTTATTTTGGAAATTGATCATGTAGCAACCAATAAAGGAAGCCTAAACCAATTCCAAATACCAATATTGAAATCGTAATAATAATAGAATTTTGTAGAACCCTGTAAGAGAAGCCATTGGGTTTTAGCAGAGAAGTGATAGGATCTTTCTTAAGTTTTAGGAGTTATTGTGATTGCAATATTGAAAAGAAATGATAGGATTGAAGAAAGACCAAAGATGATTGCAAAGAATCCAGATTTCTTGACGAATGAATGATAGGTTAAAGAATACAGAAACAAAATTAATGCAACAAAACAGTGGAAAAACTAGTCATGAATGGAGTATTCACTTCCTAGGAATTACATAGAAACATACATGACATAGGAATATAAGTTCTATGTAGAAGAAAATGGTACTCCTGCTCTAGAGTTAATGCATGAGTAGGAGGAATTCAACGCATGTAGGTTTTCTGAACTATTTTCTAGTTTAGGGGAAAAAAAAAATTAAGAGAGTTGGAATAAAGCCAAGAAATGACAGCATTGTGGCTGCCCTGCTGAGTTGAATTGCCTGGTCGTTTCCCAAACCATTCTCTCATGGTCTCTGAAATTAGTTGCTACGTGATAGGGGGCTCCTGGGAGTCTTGGATATCACAATGGCTCCAAAAGAAAAAATAAATGACTCACTGCTTACTTACTGATATTGAGTTAATTTGGCAAAAGGAAGGTCGCTTAACAAGTTAATTTATCATCTTTTACCATGTCTAATACTCCTGTTCCAAATTCTTCAAAGAAAACAGCAAAATGTACCATCTTCTAGATTTAAAAAATTAAATGAACAAGTAACTGGCCAAAGGAGGGTCAATAAAGAATAAAATTCCTTTTGTTTAACTGCTGAGGTTTAGATGAAAGATTGACACAGGATTTTCTTAAGTTTGGCCACCTAAAGGACTCGGACCTATTTAACATCATTCTTCTACTTTGAACCCTCTTGTCCTACTTCCTTCCTTTCCGCATAAGAAGTGGTCACACTTGTTAGAGTGTTAGCTAAATTTAAAATTACTTAGAATTACAGCACAATTTTTTAAAATTAATAATAATTGTACATATTCACGGGGTAAGAACATTTCTTAACCACCTCTTTCATTTGCTTCTTCTTTGTCCCGCCCATAAAGGCAAATACACACATACTTATGCTACACATTTTCAGATCTTCTAATGCTAAGAGTATTTTTTTCACTATCTATATAAAAACTTCCATGTCACCCATTAAAGTTAGTGTCCTAACTCTCTTGATATTTCACACGTCTCCTTGTGGAGAGCTTTCCTTAGGAAATATTAGAGATTTTTTAAACAGTGAAAATTAATGTTAAAAATCCCCAAAATCATGCTTATAAGCACTATTTTTCATGTAAAAGGAGAATCACAATGACATTGGAAACTGTTTCTTGCATTGATAAAATTTCATAAACCAAATTCTCCATTTTCTAAGATTTTTACAATCTTGCTTAATAGTATTAAAACCTATTTTTGTATGCTACATAGTTTTTGTATTGTTTTTATATAATATCTCATTTGATCTCTCCAATAGCTCTGGGAATTGGGAAAATACTACCTGTTTATGGATATATAACTCTGCACAGAAAGATTAAGTGACTGGCTCCAATGCCAGTATTATCACTACATTTTGCACAAGATGAGATTTTCTGGTAGTATGGAAACCAGTCTCTCATCGTATCTACTGCAGAAAATTTGATGCACACTTTGGAAAAAAACAAGGACAGAGAGCAGCTATTAACAAAGTGAAACAATTCCAGGAAGTTTCAAAATTAAAATGAACTTCCCCAATTGTCGAACCTTCTTGATTAGGTTGTCTTCATACCAAATGCTTCCAGAATGGCTAATATCTGTCTCTGTCTCTGAAGTTACTGGCATTGAGGAAGGGACTACTCATTCACCCGACAAATACAGGCACTCAATAAATTCTTGGTGGATGAATCATTAAATTAACCATACCCTTTTTATTTTTATAATAATATTGCTCAATAATGAAAAGTCTTCAGTTAGAAGATAATTACATCCTGACCAGAAAAGTTAAGATAGTTAATCTAGCTGCCTAAGGTAGACATACTACAACTTACCATTCTTAGCTTTCATGTTTTTAAAATAACCTAAATAAAGATTATTTTTATAAGCTATTTATAATGATTTTTAAATATGCTTTTAATTGTAAAACTTCTCCTCATTAAAATGTCCCAAAATTTCTGTAATCCACTGAAACCACATCGATTCCTTAGAAAGTAAAAATTATGGTTTCTGTGATTGTATATGAGAAAAATAAGTAAAAATTGACTGCCTATTCAACTGGGGTGGAGGAAGAAGGAGCATGTGACCATAAGCTTTCGTAAATTACTCTTTTCTTGCAGTTGCAGGAGACTTCAGACACTTCCATTCATGATCAAGGAGTGATTTTTCAACTTCCAATACCAGGATGGCCAGTGAGGAGGTCTAGACCCAATCATTTTCCCTCTAAGATAGCTTTGTAGGATGAATGTGAAAGCAAAAGAAATGTGATCCTCCATTGATCCCATTTGGATTTAAATTAAGACACACTATGTGTTCAAAGTCACTCTTAAAGCTTAAAGGACAGATGCGTCCTCATTTATCACTGACAGTGGAGCCAGTGCTGTAAGAATGGTGTGACAGCGACAGTTTGCCAATGACCGAGCTAGGTTTGGAACTGAAACCTAGCTGCAAGTTGAAGGCAGGATTTTCTCAGAATGACAGTCGCATTGAAACATCTGCAGCACAAACTTTCCCAAGCCCATCCCGACCCCTGCAGTGACTGAGAGACCTGCGGAGCTCAGTGAAGGATCTAGGAGGAGACGCCCATCAACTGATGGGTGCTCTAGCGGGGCACTGAGTGCTGGAACAGGGACTTTTCTAGCACACGAGCAGAACTCAGTGTTTACCCGTCAACACATCCGAGTCAGATTAACAAGGACAGACTTGTCCTACTTAGGCAGCTACGCAGTTTTATGAAATCCGTATGCCATTTTTAGAGAAAATACACATGTGAATTTGCTGAAAACCAGGATAATATTAGTCAAATAAGCCCTCTCATCAGTTTTCCATAGAATCCAAAGATTTCAAGAAAGGACTGGAAAAAGAACTTGGTGCTACTGCTGACATGTGGTTGCTCAATGTTTTATGTACTGTTTCTCACAATAATAATCGAATGTGAAACACATCTTTATGTTTTTTATAGAATCCTATCTTCCAAGTTCAAGGATGAAAGAGAAAGATCTAAAACTCTGTGAGAGGTATTGATTCTGCAGATAATTAGGTGAAGAAAGAAGGCAGACCAGAGAAAATGTTTTGAATGATTTAGTACACCGAGGCCAATAAAAATCTCAATTACCTAATTCTAGAGCTATTTCCTCTAGGACATGTAAGAGTAGTAATCAAGTCGATTATACAAATGATTTAGCAAAAGAAAGTTTTCAGAGTGTTGAGATGATAATCCGAATTATGTCCGTTATCTCAAGGTGATGACAGGCAAATTTATAGATGAGTTAACAGGACACCATATATGACATACATGAGACCTTTTTAGCTACCTCCTGTGATTTACATCATTTTAAGAGTTTAACATTTCTACGAAACCAGAGTCAAAAAACAGAAATACTGGGAAATATCTAGGTAGTAATTTGGAAAAAGGAATAGAGTAGCAAAGCCCACAGAGAATGAACCAGCCTCCCGTCACTCCATTTGATGAACTGCCTGCTTCCCTCTTCAAATGCTAATCTACTTGAGAACCACCCTTTCCCTCGGATGCTGGAAAGACAGTTAATGTATAGCTTTAGCTGAGCATTTCCACATGTTCCCAAGCTCTTGTGTTTCCTCTTTTGAATAGGAACCTAGATAGACACACTGGCAGACTGACAGACACACCCTTCCACAGTATTGGAAAGAAATTGAGAGCAGTGGTTACAATGAAACTGAAGTGTTCTTCAGTGCTGGATGAAAGAAGAAGAAAAGAAAAAGAAAAAGGGACAACATAGGGAATTCTAAATAAAATAAAACATATTCATCGTTTTTCATTTTTAAACTGCCCTTTCAGTAATCCAAAGATGCTAACACAGGATGGTAGCTATTTGATTTTGTCTTTATCTAGACAACATAAAAATTTCAAAACTATGCTTCCTGACCCCTTCCACGCAGTCTTATTTTATTTTGACAGGTCTTTGAAAGCCAAGAGTCTTGAAACAACTGGTTTAAAGTTTCACATGGAAATAAATGATGTGTTGCCTGGTGAAAAAATACATTGAATTCAGATTATCATTTTAGTAAATAGAGCTTTTTATTCTGTCCATAATCTATCTATACTTCTAGAAGCATAAAAGCCCTAACTTGTGTTTTCTTGTGAAATGGTGTCTGATTCTGCGTATCCATATGAGTTTTTGTCTGTGTCTTCTTATTTCCCCTTTTATTCTATTCCCCTTGACGCTTCCAAGCATTTGCCCGTATTTTCATGGACTACCATTAAAAGAACTTTGTCCAAACTTCTGAATCTGGGATTTTCTTGCACAGCTAAATGGAACTGACTAAAGAAGGCAAGCATTTTAAATCAGATGCACTCTAAATCGAGTTCTTAACCACTTACTAATACATCGACCTGCGGTCTGAGTTGGAACGGAGACGCAAGCTGCAGGCAGAGATGGGAAAGTGAGTTACCGCCAACATAAAGCAGGGGCTTCCAAGGGTTTGAGTGCACCGTCCGAAGTGAGAAATTCCTTTAACAACAGGCCCTCAAAAGCACATTCACAGAGACACAACTAAACATTTATTACTGAAGTTAAAGTCTTGTGCAACAGTACTTACCCTTATTGAGTGCAATACACTCTCACATTTTTTATTCCATCATTTTTTAAACCAACCGCATTTGCCATGTTGATTTCATGCCCTGCTTATGTGTCAGGGCTCACAGTCTGAAAAATGTTTCCTTGCCATAAAGCATGTGTCATAAGGTTGCTATTAAATCACATAGTAGTACAAAATGTAACACAATCAATTTCCTTTAAATCAATACAAAATTAGAAACTTGGAGGAAAGAATCAGATATTTTTATTTCATCTTTCTCAATTTCCCTTTTCTCTGACCTGATTAGCTCTATCTCAACCCTTCTTTTATTCTCCAGATTAATATATTCTAATGTAGAACAGAAAAAGAAAGATAAATAAAAGTTTTTAAAAAGTTGATACATAATATTTTACATTTTAATGGGTACATGTGATATTTTGTTGCATGCATGGAGTATGTAATGATCACGTCAGTGTTTGAGCTATCCATCACACTCAGTATTTATTATTTCTATATGTTGGGAACAGTTCAAGTTCTCTCTTCTTGCTAATCTAAAATATGCAATGCTTTGTTGCTAACTATAGCAGCTATAACCCGACTCTGCTATGGAACATAAGAACTTATACCTTCTATCTAACTGTATGTTTATACCAACCTCTCTTCAGCTTTCTTTTTTTTTTTTAAAGCAAACTCTGACTTTTAGCACTGATTATGACTGAAATATTGGCTTACGATTGTGAATTATGTAAACGTATGAGATGTTCTCAAAAACTACTAAAGAAGTGAATTATCTTAAATTGCCTATTTCATGTGTTCATATAATAAATTCTCTGCAGTGTTTTCTGATTTATTTTCAAATAAGTAAAAAGTGGGTAAATTTTTAAATTTGGTAAATATATTGGTTATGTATACATGGATGTACGTGTACATGTGCATAGACACACACACTCACATAAACATTTTCTATGGCAAAGACACTAAACTTTGGAATCCAAAAAGAAGTTGTTCCAGCCCTGGTTCCAACCTCTTAACAACTGTATGGTTTCTAAAATATTTCTTAACCTCTTCCTCTGCAAATGAGATAATAATCACACCTACCTCTCAAGCTGTTTTCAGGAGCAAATTAGATAAAGTAAGCAAAAAATCAAAGTGCTATTAAATTGTTGGTTATGACTGTAAGTTTCAGGGAATGATCTGTGTAAGTTTATTTCCTGCCTGGGAAGAAAATAAAATTAGCCTCACTGACCATTTCAATTGATTTCCATGCATGATTCTAAGCTTATAATTCACTTAATTCACATAAGTAGAGAAAAAGAACCCCCTTTAAAACAAGAAAATTATAGAGAAGAGATTATTATAGTTGAGGTTAGAAGGGTATTAAATTCTATACTTCCTAAAATCTTTAGACATTTAAATTTGACCATCAAGTGATTACTATTAAGATAATCTCCCATACTTTAAAGTACTTAAAATTTCAGCTTCTCTTGGTTCCGTTAACTTAACAACCAAATATAAAATTCAATCTGTGCACTGTGTTCTTGTAGACTACATCGGGCACGGGCAAACTATGGCCTGCCGGTCACACTCAGCCCACCACCTGTTTAGCTGAGCATGATTTTTATATTTGTAAATGATTGGAAGAAAAAAATTACAGAAGAAAAATATTTTGTGACAATGAAAATTATATAAAATTCAAATTTCCGTGTCTACAAATAAAATGTGACTGAACACAGTGGAAGTCATTCATGTATTGTGTGTGGATACTTTCATGCTACAACAGCTGAATTTGGTGGTTGAAATAGACCGAGTGGTCCACAAAGCCTAACATAAAATATTTATATTCTGGTTCTTTACAATTTGTCGAAACCCAGGACTACACAGCAAAAAGAAGCCCAAGGACAAAAATGTAAGTGATGCTTATTAGCAAAATAATTAATCCAGTATAGCTATTTTAAAATACAGCAAGCTTCTTAACCATAGTAACTAGGTTTTATATTTGATATAAAGAGTATGCATCTGTCAATATAAACAACGTAAGCCTAATTTATTATTTTAACAATAATGTAGTAACAAAATAAAGAATGTGCTGTTTCTGAACTAAGATGTAGTGGTATGCTTCAAAACCTAATAAAGAAACAAAAGGTTTTTATTCATCTTAATCCTTTGTTGTACACACCCAGGCAATGAGAGTAGTTAGATGTTATTATTATAGTGGAATGGATACAGCTTAAGATAAAGCTCCAAGAGCTGTTTTGACAGGCTTTGCATCCACCATCATAAGTGAAAACGCAGCATTCCCAAAAACAAAAATTTAATTTTGATCAAGCAGCATTTTATTAACTCCCAGGACTATACAATCCACCACTGATTTCAGCTAAACATAAGCACTAGTGTTCTAAGGGTTGAGAGGATCCTATTTACATATTTAACAATGCTAATTAGACACAGGCTAACAGATCATAGCTTCTTATATTTATTACGTGCTGGCTTCAGCAAACAGTTAAGTCACCAGCCAGTCTTAAATGTTCCTAAGAGTCAAAAGAAAACCTTAAACAGAGACATTCAGAATTGCTTCTTCTAAATCTCAAGCACATCACCATTTTATCAAACAAATAACGAATCGTCACTAAATCTTGATTTAATTTTCAGAACAGACAAGATAAAATTATGCACCAACCTTAAGCAGGTACAAGGATTAAAGTATTCCATCAACTATGATATGTCATGTTTGACTTTCTTAGTTGATGTTCTCTGGACCGAAGGGTACACCTGCACCTCCGCCACCCCACAGCACAATAAATTGAAGTATGACAGGAAAATATTGCAAAAGTCCTATTTTTATTTTAGGCTAACTTTTTATGATGTATATTCTTATAATAATATTTGTATATAGTTCATAAATGAATAAACATACATATAATGAGAGAGTATCACAAGCGTAATATTTTACTTGCAGTCACATGCAACAAAAAATAACTGAAAGTCTTTGGTCTAAGTTACTCTGGTTTGGTTCGGAAGTCTAATCAATTGTAATAATTTAAAAATTTTTGACATAAACTATGATGATAGAGCTATAGAAAATGTTTGGGTTCCTTAGCACTCAGACTGTGGTCTCTAAACATGGTTGCTTCCAGAAAGAAGTAGGACTCCTTGAAGAAATAGCTGAGTCCAGCTCTGAAGTGGGAAATATATCAGATGAGCCCAGTACAAGATTACAAACTACCAAAAGCTACTGAGGGCGTGTCAAAAGGAAGCAAGTGACAAAAGAGGGTCCTGAAGGCCCAAGATGGGACAATATGAGTACCCTTAAAGATAATAACTGCAATAGATTGCCTATTTAAATTCATATGCACCCACCACTTTTGGAGAAATGCTAGGGAGCTAACTCAATTTGAAAACTACTAAATAAAAGAAAATAACGAAGTGTTTATCTCATCTTTCCTAAAAAATAATAAAGGGAAAATAAAGGACAGGTGACATTGTGAACTGAGGTGAAGGAAAAACGGCCTTTTATTTTTTTGTAATTGATGGTATAACTTCTACTCTCGTTCTCAGTAGGAAAATACTCAACCAAAAGTAATATGGCATTATTTTCCCCAAGGAGTGTAGAGTTTCATGCCCTGACTGGTGGATTTTGCGAAGACAAATGATTTTGTCGCCTAATTTAAAACCTCTTGGAATCCATAGTTCAGATCAATCCTTTATAGATGGTTAAAGTGAAGAACTTTTAATAAAGCTGTCTTTCTTTTTAATGGTTAATCCTCAAGACCTGAAAAATCCTTTTGAGCTGATCATGTTTCTTCTATTTTTTTTTCCTGCCAGTAGAAATGAAGCCAAGTGAAATACCCCATCCTATAGTTCAAGGATATAAATGAGGCTGAAGATGTCCTGGCCTCACTTTCTAAGCTGGCTAAAACCCTACAGCCATTTGCTTATCTCAGGGGGACTGGATAGCTCCTTTAAATTATGTTTTATGTGGTATGTCCCTGTGTTTCAAAACTATCTGGGCGACAGCGAAGTCTCATTCCTGCAGGTAGGACAACAATGAGCAGTGCTTGCTCATTTCCCTCCTGCACGCGCCAACATCCTCTGTGCAGGAATCTCTCTCCCTGTCGCTGTCACTGGGCCTTTTGAGGAGAGGACAAGACGTTTTAGCTACAGAACAGAATCAGGGAGATGAGCTAAAAGAGAAAACATCACTTTAAAATTAAAAAAAAAAAAAATCACTCCTTCATTCTCATTTCCCCTACTAATCACTCCATACACCACTAAAAAGTAGACTCAGTTACTTGCAGTTAGATGACTTCATTTCAGTCTCAATTCTACTATAGAGTAGTTGAAAATGACTTAAAATCTCAAGGCTCCATTTTCTTATCTTTCCACAAAGAACGATAATAATAACAAGCCTTACCAATCAGCAAGATCAGAAATAAGAAAATAAATATAAAATTGCTTGCACAATTAATATGTAATATAAACTGTCAACATAATCGTACAAAATCTCATTTGGAGGATTAAAAAAAAAAGTACTAGTTCTTACACGTTCCACAATTTCTATTTGTCGTATACTATGCTAAGCACTTAACGTATATTACGACATGGAATTTTCACTGAAACAATGAGGTATGTGTAAGGATTCTCAGCTTAGTAATCAGGAAACTGAGGCTCAAAGAAGCTAAATAACTTGGCAGAAGTCACATGTGGAATAAGTAGCCCAAAGTTAAAGTGAATCTGGGACTCTCTGAGCAAACTATTCTGTATTTCTGCACAGCCAGAGGGGCAAACGATGAGAAGAGAGAGAGAGAGATTATTTAAAATACATAAATACATTCTAAAGACAATGTAAGTAATATACACGCTGAGACAGATGATACCTCAATACTTGAAAAAGTTTTATGTAAATAAGGCTACCTTCATGAAGTATTGTTTAATTTTGCTACGCAAATAATTTTAGTATAAATGCAGAAAGTTGAGCTATACACATTGTATGTGACTCCTTAATAGTCTCTTTTACGTTATTAAAGATCTACTAAAGATATTATTTTCTTGCCTGTTCTGCGGGGATTATTTCAAGTGTTCTAAAATCCTCATATCCCTGAAAGCCTTTTTGATACAGAGACAGTTAAATCCTCTTACAGTCAACCTGAATTTAGAAAAACGCATTTTAGAGTTTCTCCAAAAATGCCATAGCCTCCTTATAAGGCTTACACACGACCACCTGCCCACAACCGGAAGAGAAAGCTTTGCATTTCCGGGTTCTGCTTCCCCTTTCCACTTTGATCTTGCACTGCCCTCTCCTCTCTTTTGTTCTATTGTACCCCCCTCCCCCAACAGTAACTGAATTATCTGTGAGGCTTATTTCCTATTCAGTTTTTTAGCTCAACTCCTCTGCTTCTGCTCCCTGCAAAACAGAAATTTTTAACCAGGCAGAGTCGTCTAAACATCTGTTCACCACGGGATCCATTTCAAGCCTACTCTGAAAAAGTAGAGCATTAAGACATCATCCTGTGAGTTCATCTTAAAGCTTGTTTGACATGCCTGACATATAAATAAATGTTAATTTCTTTTCTTGGTTTCCCCCCTTCTCTGGTCCGTCTTAGCACTCCCCCTAAGATGGGAGAAGAGGAAAAGATACGCTTTCTTTGCAGAGGAAGTTGGATACCAGGGACATTGCACCTAAAGTACTCTACCCAAATCCCAAAGATCAGCTCCTGTGCTTGCATTGTTAGGAAGCCCTCCTGCCCTGCATTTCTCTGACATGACAGACACGTCCCCAGGTGACTGCTGGGGAGCACTGGCCCGAAACTGCCTGAGCCCACGGTGCAAATGGATTCACTTCATCTGAGGATTAGCACACACAGGTCCATTTTTCCAGGTCCAGCTGAAATCCCATTTCTGAAGCCTTCTTTAATCATTCAAATCCACAGCAATCCCATGGTACGTATTGTCCATATAATTCATAGGAAACCCGGAAATATTTTTAGAATTGGTATTTAACACTGTCTTGGATATAGAGCAATTTCTCTCCCTTTTTGGCATTTAGTAAAGAAGGCACCAAAACAAAACATCTTAATATCTACTAATGGCATCATAAATCCATAATGATTAATTATCTATTAAAATGAGCCTGAGAGTCTAAACTTAAAAATAAAAAAATAAAATAAGCCTGGTCACCATAACAAGGGTAGTCCTTATCTTTAAAAAAATCAGAGAAAAATCATGTGTATTTTAAAAAGATTTCCATAAAAATAATTAAAATTTTTAAAAATTGGGATTCTTAACAAATTACAGATAACTGACACTCCCCGATAATGTGAGAGATACTGCTACTAACAGCAGTAGCAGGGAACATACACTGGTGTTTTCCCCTTGCCAGGAACTGGGCTAAGACATTTACATTTAGCATAAACAATGAACACACTATTGTAATTTATATACTGTGGATGATAAAACTGAGGCAGGTGATTTCCAAAAATTTCAAATAAGTAGTGGAGTAAGGATTTGGAACCAGGCAATTCAACTAGAGAACCCATGATCTTGAATCTTCAACTAAAATGAACAACTTTGGCTTCAAAGTAATTACATTATGTATCCGCTTTCCTTGGACAATAGAACTACAGAATTATGTAAGAAATAACGCAGTCTGTCCTATTACCAGATTACTGTAGTCCAAAGACTACTTACATTTAAACAATTGCCTTGTAAAGACATGTAAAAACATGAAGGCGAAATGTATTTGTGAGTTTCAGATTAGCAGTAACTGTATTATTTTTCCTAGGAAATGCAAATAATAGAAATGTAAAGATTTACTAGTGAATTATATTATTGCAATTCAATACTAATACATGTTTTTATCAAAATTGAGAGAGCAAGCATAAACACCATTGTTTGCATTCTCCATGGCTCATAAAACCTCTAGACCTGAAAGGGTGAGTAGTTTTAGGAACCTGGAGACAGAGCCCGGTCTGGCAACATTTACCTGAAAAAGGCAGTGAGGAACTGAAGGGAAGGAATAGCCTGACCTGACTCTGCTCTTGACCTTTGCTCTCTTGCCTGTGACTCCCTCGCCCTGATTCAACAGAAGCCAGAAGCGAGGGACCCCATTAAGCCAGCGCACCTCTGTCAGCAACACAGGTGAACAGCAGGGAGGAGAGGTTGAGAGTGGAGCTGGGAGGCCAACAGACGGAGGGCATCCAGGGAAAAGTGTCATCTACATGTGTCTTTTATTTTTCTAGAACCTTCTTTTTCTCAGAGTTATAAATATGTAGTAGTATTTGTACCATTGTAGAAATTTCCCCTATATATTAAAAGTCTAGAATCAAGGGCAAAATCATTAAAACATACATAATAAAAACATTTTGCCATAAGAGACGATTTTATCTTTGCTTCTTTTACCAATGACTTCTTCATATTTGTATTGAGCAATTCCTGTCTGCCAGGTATGGTGCTGGGCATCAGAGATGACACAAATAAGCACAGACTTTGCTTTAAGGAACTCATATTCAATAGGAGAAAATAGCTAAATGGATAAATTAGCACAATCAGGACTATGTAAGTGAGTTCAGCAGGGTTGAGTGTTCATTGTCTCATGTCTTGCATGACTGAAAAATGCTTTTCTCTTTAGCTCTGTTAGTTTTAAATCTTATAAACCGTAAGCACAATGCCTGCAGAGTGGCAATTATGATAGACACCAATGCATATTTGTTCTCCATAGCCATAGCCGTAGTATGAAAACTTGGTGCTCAGAATTCCAAAGCCTGAGCTACTAGTGGTGTTCTCACCACTTTGACACCTTTCTTTGTCAAGATGATTTTGCAGCAGGGTTTTACTGTTCTTCCGCTCAGTTTGTATTTCTGGAGCAGCCATGGGGCTTTCTAATCTTTGTGACTCTTTCATTGAATGTAACATGGGAAGTGTAGAATGGATAGATACTAGGAACATGGCTTTCTTATAACATAGAATGATTAATCTTGGAATTTGGGGTTAGGCTTCCAAGATTTACTGGCTTAAAGTATCACCATGTTCCTGAACCAGAGATGAATGTACCAGCTTCCAGAAGAATGGGTTTAAATGACAAGCAATAAGCAAATTCTCACCTCCCTGCCTCGGGGGAGAAGGAGTGCAGAGGGACTGGATCTTCTTAGACCACTTGAGATCATCTTCGTCATTGTTACTCATGATTGTTGGAAACATAATCTCTTATTCATGGGACAAATAATATTTTACAATCTGACAGTACCCTGTGTGTAACAAAGCTAAATCAAGCCAAGGTCAGAGTTGCTGGGTAAATGATTGGGTGAAACATTCAGGGGAAAACATTAAAATGATTTTTCCTTCTAGCCAAAGTGCAATGGAAAGAGAAGTCATCCCAAGATCAGAAGAATCTTGGTTCCTATCCAATCTCTTTTCCTTATGCTTTAGACAAGCTTGTTAACTATTCATTTCAGCTTCTCTCTTTGTAAAGGAGAGATTATAATGCCTACCTTACTTAGGGTTCTAATGAGACTTAAGTAAGTCTGTTTGCAAATAATGCATTATGTGCATTACACAAGGTAACTTCTCTATATTGTTTTGAGTATTGTTATTGCCTGATGCCTTAAGGAAAATAAAAAAGAGGTTGTATTAGCAACAAAGGGACCTACAGTAAGATAACCACAACACAGACCAGTGTATTGAGAAGGAGGAAAGTAAATAGCACATATAATTTACTTACAGTTGCTAAGAAGTCAGATTGTGACTTGTTTCCATCCCTCTCAGGTATAAAATTTAAATGCTCATGGGAATAGAGCCTGAGGAATAACGAATGACCCGTGGCCTAGGGAAAGGCCACTTCAGTGCATATGCAACCTTATTGAGATTCTGCAGTTAGCATGCAATCTCCTTGCAGAGACTTCTCATCTGCAGATGGAGACGCTGAAGCCAGAAAAAGTCAGACCCAGATTCCTACTGCCACAGTGGGTCCACCCTACGCCACCCCCCAACACACCCTGATCATACACCGACCTTGCTTGGGGCCAAAGTGCTCTCCTGAGGGAGGCGCCATCATTGTCAGATTTTTCAGTCCTCATCAGTAATAAACATCTGGGCAGGCACCACTAATACAAGTATACTTATTAATTTTAAAAGTAGACTCATTGAAATTGGAGCCTTTATACCTATGAGAATCTAAAATGGCACAGTCTCTGTGGAAAACAGTGTGGCAGTTGATCAAAAAAGCTGAACACGGAATTATGGTAGCATAAGACCCCACAGTTCCACTCCTAGGTATATGCCCGGAAGAATTGAAAACAAATACTGGTGCACAAGAGTTCACAATAGCACTCATCACAATAGCCCAAAATGTGAAAACAGCCCACATGTCCATTAACAAATAAATAAATCATGGTATATGTACTATGGAATGGAATATTATTCAGCCATAAATAGGAACAGGGTACCGACATCTACTGCAGCTTGGATAAACCTCCAAAAATATTATGCAAAGTAAAATCAGACAGACACACAAAGGTCAAATATTGCATGATTCCATTTCTATAAAATATCCAGAATAGATGAATCTGGAAAGATAGAACACAGATTGGGGGTTGTCAGAGGCTGAGGGGAAAGGCATGGGGAAAGACTGATTAATGATTAATCAGTAACTGATTAATCATTACTAAGTAACGATTGTACTTTGGAGTGATGGGAATTTTTTGGAACTAGATACAGGTGGTATTTGCACAACTTTGTGGATGTATTAAATGCTACTCAATTGTTCACTTTAAAATGGTTAATTTTACATTATGTGAATTTCAATTTAATAAATTATTAAAAATGTTAAGTAAGCTTATTCAAATTATATGAATATAGTATACACAATTAAATAAAATAGAAATTAATAATGAGGTAAGGATGAAATACACAGCATTTTGTGTATTTATTAACAGTACTAAAACCTTTTGCTCTCACAAAAATCTTGATCAACATAAATATTTTAAAATAGAAACATATCATTGAATATATTTATTTATAATGAGGTTTAATAGGTCTTTCATTTTAATGGCAATCATAGCTAAAAGGGATACCTTACAAGGATAAGTCAATCCAAAAGGAAGGGCAGGTACCAAAGAACATTAACTACATTTACCAAATCACAATGCTTATGTCCATAACCTGTGATATAATCTCTATTACAATTATAATCTGTATTATGTAATATAATCCCTATAACCTCTATACAATCTCTATTATAAGATATATTATATTATAGGACATATATATTAGGACTATTAAATTTATTATTCTTCTATAAGATTAATAATAATATACATGATATTATAGATATTTATATCTATAAAATTATAGATAATTTTATAATACAGAAAAATTATTAGATTTTGCTAGGAAATTTTTGCCTCACGAGAGTCAATCAGTTATTCTCATAAACTATGTGGAAGATTTTGCCTTTTTATATTTTCAAACACATGATTCGAAACCTATTGAAACTTGTCATTTAGGAGACTTTTAAAGAAATTAGAAATTCCTACTTCCAAACTTGAAAAAATTAAAACGTGTGCAACTCTGAAGGTTTCTCTAGATGATAAGTATATTTTGACAATAAAATCACATGATGATTGAAAATTTTCCAAATCAAATTTTTGAAACACTTTCTCCAAAATTACAAGTTTAGTGTGAACAGCACTTAATCGCTCAAGCACTGATTAAATCATTCACCTTATCTTGTATAAAATTCCAATAACACCTTTTAGGTGGCATGATATCATCACCCACTTGGTATCACAGACACATTTAGGAAAATCGGATCAGTTCCTTTTTGATTTTAAGAAAGAATGTGTGCAACCCATCTTTGACAATTCACAAGATAACCCATGAATCTGTGTGTGGTACAAAAGATTTTCATGGCCATTCCACATGGTGCTAAAGATACTGCTATTTAAAAAGCTTGGTTTTATCATAACAAAATCAGTGACACCTTGTAACACTGTACAATGCCTCACAATAAGCTGAGAGCAAATGAACATGTGACTGTCCCACCATCAAACACAGCCACCCTTCCCTGAAAACACCCAGGCAGCGTACGTGAAGAACAGACACAAAAGGAGTCAGTGTCGGACTAGATAATAAATACAGTCATTCTTTCCCATTTTAGATGAAAATCAAGTGGTGCAATTTACAACCTCGTCCTCTCCCACCCTAGTGGATCATGTGTTCATGATCCCTGAGGATGCAGACACACTTTGGAGACCACTGTGCCACTAGAACAGCCAGGTGACCAGGAATATGTAGCATGAATTTACCAATCGCACAGTCGTAAGTGCAAATTGGCTCAACCCAGCAACTGATTTTGATATAGTTATTTTCTAAATAAAATGTATGCCCTTCAGCTATTGTCTGGAAGATAAAAATAGTTGATGAAAAATGTATTTCAATTAAGTAGCTTTATGTTAAACAAATTTTTCTTTCATTTGTAATAGAAATGTTTCTTTTTTAAAGAGTACAGGTAGTGACAGGTGTCATGAAATAAAACTTCTTTTGCAGGCAAATAGCTTCTAAAACCAAATAATGAAAACAAAACAATCCAGCTTCCCAAATATTTTACTGAAACTTTTTTTCTAAAATCACACTATTATAATCTGATATTTTGTGCTTTCTGAGATTTTATTCAAATATATTAGGGTGTTAAAAATACACTCATGTGTAATGGCATATATTGTATTTTATGAAAAAATTATAATATGTTTAAAACCTTAGCCTGAAATAGTTTCTTTTTCCTGAACTGGCTCTTATGTTAATACACATAGGTTGCCCACCAATCATTTGGAGCTGTCAGGCCAGGACAACACATCAGCAGGGCACCTAGACCTCTGTGAGGCTTCTTGTCATAATTATGCCCACTTAGATGCCCAGCATCTTGCAATGAGGCATTACTCCTTCACAATTTTACTAATTTTTTTTATTATTTTTCCTTTAATTAACTTACATATTCTGTTATGAGAAATAAGAGGGAAGTCAGAAATTGTATATTCCATTTCTGAAATGAATACCAACTTCTAACATATCCCTGCCAGAGAATTTTCTCAGCTACTCCATCCTTTCATTCCTTTGGCTGTATACTCACTCCCAAATGAGAATTCCATCTACCCATAAAATCTGGCCTTTTTCTGTTGTTCTTTTCCACTTGCAATATCTCCATTAAATAAAGTATTACACTATCTATGTACATATATGATGCTATATCCATATTCTACAGATTTCACGGATTCCAGCAGTAATACCTTCCAAAGGGAAGTATTAAATCGGTCTCTTCAAATTGACAATGGTCCCAGGAAACCTGTTGTCACCGGAAATACAAATTTAGTCCTAAGTAGATACAAACATTAACTCGATTACTTCTTACTTTTACTAAGAATTACCCCGTGCCTCTGCTTACTTTTTCCCCAAATTTATTTCTGATTGATGACCTACATATTAATCTCACTCTCTCCTGCTCTCATTTAATACAAAGTACTTCCTCTGGATAAGAACATTTAAATCCTTCCCCTAAGAACTAATGGATAATAAATTTATAAATTCCTCCACTACAAGAAAAATGGATGGTTTTAATGCACTGTAGCCCGGTGGATCTAGACACAGCCAAATCTGACAGGGTTAGTGACAAAATAACTGTGAAGTCACATAATCCCATACCCCAAAGGCAAATGGCTCTTTATGTCCTCTGATCCTGATGGTTTCTTGGTCACATATCTTATCACAGAATGTGTGAAGACTTGGAAGAAAAAATAGCACGATCCCTAGTCTGTGTAGAATTTCAAGATCTTGCCTCTCCCCATACATTTGAAGAAGTCACTCTTCATTCCCCTTTCCTACTGTTTAATTTTCTCCGTGCACTTAGCACCATCTGGAATGGTTAGTGTTTATTTATTTGTATTCATTCATATTTATTTATTCATATAAACTTCAGGAGGGCAGGTATTTTGTCTTTACATTTCCTATTCTACTTCTCGTACCTAAAATAGTTCCTAGGACATTGGCAATTCTCAACCAATATTGATTAAATGAATTAATTAAAAGTTTAACACTGGAAATCAAACTATTTTCTTCTCTCTTATACAGTCTAGAGAAGTTTTTGATATTAATAAGTATTTTTTCCTATTTCTCTACCAATATTTATTTTTCTAATTAAATTACTTTTATTTTTTATTGAAAATCAACTCATATAAAAAATTTGATGAATTTCTACGTGTATACTCCTTTGATGTCAGGTGGTTCATTATTATTTTTAACCACAACATACTTTGTAATGCTTTTAGAAAGAAAATTAAGACTGGCTCGCGCTTTCTGTCTGCTACTTTTCACATGTAGCTCTTATCAACAACACCTTCGTTGAGACATAAAAACACTGCACTCTGCTGTCCATCCCAAATCATGAAAATGATTGTCGGAGTCATTTTGTCTTTCAGATTTCTGAAGGTTTAACATAATAGATTTAAGTGCTAGGAACGCTGATTTTTATTCTAGCTCTACCAGTCAGTTGCCAATATCCCTAAAATATATTTTCTGATACAAAAATTAATAGTTATACAAAAAAATAAAAATTTCATTTTTTCTAATATGTTTCATCTTAAGGCAGATGGTTTAACTTAGTGGCAGCCCCGCCTAGAATTTGAAGATCCTTAAAACATACAGACTTGGACCATGACTTTTTCTTAAACTTGATTCAAAATAAGGGAATAAGCCAGTAAACAGCTCAGACTTTGAAATCCTATTATCTTGGTTTGAATCTTGATTCGTCTGATTATTACACAGATGACCTTAGGAAAGTTACTTTATTTCACCAAGATTCAGTTTTCTCATTTATGAAATATTGATATGCTTGTGCCTATCTCATGAAAATGTCATGAAAAGTAAATGAGATAATCTCTTTGAAATGATTAGCACAATGCCTGGTACGTAATGATAGTTCAAAACTTGTTAGATGTTATCTGTATCATCCTCCCAAGTGCATGGAAATTCTTTCTTCTTAAATCCCCAATGTATTGTGTGTGTGTGTGTGTGTGTGTGTGTATCTCTAGGTATTTTCACATCTAACACCAAAGTTATCTGTGTTTCTTTTTCCTGTGAATCTCTCAAACAGGAAATCTTTTCTGAGGCGCCCAGAACTGTCTTGAACATGGCAAGAACTTAATTTATATTTGTAAATTGAATTAAACTCAAACAGGACACACCTAACCATATGTCTACATCTGGATCACTTTAAAGGAAAAATGATAATCTCACTTGCCTCTTGCAAATAAATAAAATCACATTAAAGGCTTTTTAAATACAATTTTCATAAAACATGAATGATAAATTTATTCAACAACTACGTATTGCTCCTGTATTCATCACTCAAAAGTAGGTGTTATCTTGTGTTTACTGCTTTCAAATGTGTTGCATTCGAGCTCCATGGAAGAGTGAACTAGAATCAGGGATTCCACACTCAATCACGGACTTCTTAATTTAATACACAACAATATTCCAGAACACAAAGATTTACCAATGAACTGCAACAGTAGAACCAAGATCCTAATGAACAATTACAGCTACCTAATTTTCTTTCTTATTCGGTACTACCTTCTGCTTTGGAATAACAGGTAATAATAACGACTCATATCTCACAGGAACAACTGGGACCCAAAGAGAATATGTCCAAGATGATTCAAAAATCAGAAAAAAAATGTTTCAGAATTTGATTTTTAGTCCATCAAGCTTAGAGTATGTTCTAATAATTATAATAACTAAACTAGCAACAAATAATGCCACTAATTGGATTTTAATCTATATAATTGTTATCATAATTTAAATATATAATGTTTTCTTCTAGAATTTCCTATTACAGGAAAAAGGACATCATAGGGAATATAAAAAAATTACTTAATATCCTGGTGACTGAACAGAAAATCTGATTGATATTTTCCCAATCTAAATGACAAAGCTGACACATAAGAATGACATACTCATGACTAAAAATGTCAACCTTCATGATATCACCTGGAAATGTCATTCTGCTAAAAGCACAGTGCCTGATAAACCCTTGCCTTGACTTACCTTGTTCTGACTTGCTGATAATTTCATTTTTCTAAAGGCTAAGGAGGAAAGAGTGGAGAAATGGTATTTTGAACTTCATTTTACTAAATCTATACGTGTTGGGGGAGATATGCAAACTATTTAACAAGCAGCAGTGGACAGGCAGCAACCAGTAGAGGTCCCAGTGGCCCTCTCTGCTCTAGCAGTTAATGCTTCAACCGTTGGACTGCGTGGGTCCTGGACCTGGAGAGAGGTCTGAGCACCAGTGACCTGAGGGGACACTCGGGTGTCTCTGGGATTTCTCAAGCAGTATTTCGATACAGTATACCCATATTCTTGTACCGCTGCTTCATAAAAGCTTTGTTGACAATTCTCTTCCCATCTCTCTTGAATCTCGTGGGTCTGTCTCCTAGCCTACAACCCATGACCACTCCTTTATTTCTGAGCTCATTGCTACCTGACCTAAGCAATCTCTCCCCCAAAGTATTCCAGCTCTTTCCTAGTCTCTGAAGTCTCTACTTTCTAATCCATCTTGGCTTCTACTGGCACATTCAATTTATACTTTTGACACTCCTCTGGTCAAAACCTTTAATGTTTCTCCATTATCATCAACATAAAACCCAAAATTCTTAGCCTAAACATGAGAACATACCTTTCATTTAATCCCAACATATCAAACTTGTTACTTTTTAAAATTTGCTCTACAATCCAGTCAAAATGAACAGTTTGTTGTTCTCTGAATATGGGACACAGTTTTATACTCCTTCTTTTGCTGCTGCTTTGATCTAGAATGCAATGTCCTTCATCTGTGTTCATGCACTTAACAGCCCACCTCAAAGATGACTGTCACCACAGTCTTCAATAATTTCTACACCCGATACAGCTTTTACAATGCTTTGTACTCACTGATGATGAAGAGAACCATCATGGTGTGTAATTTATTATATTTATTTATGCACATATCTAATCTCCTTTTGTAGACTGTAGTTTTGCAGGGAGGATCTGTGTTTGATTCATTTTTGTACTATGATAGCTCCTTGCCCATACTATACGAACAACGTCCACCCAATAGGTACTTGGTGAATGAAGAAATGAGTATAATGAAGAACAGGATAATGAAATGAAATTGGCAAAAACGTTAGCAAAGAGGGATTCTCATCTCAGAACTCATCTAACTGAAAAAAAAAGAAAAGGAACATTGGCTATAGTAAAAAATGTGCCTGGTCTCTAAAATAGCATATTCTTAAGTTGACTAAAAGGTAGATAAAACTAGAAATCCATCAACAGTAAGTAATCAAGAAAGATGAAAGTCCATAAACATTAAATATGGGCATAAATGTAAACTTAAGCTAAAGAAATTAATCTGCATGCACAGGAGTTATTGTGAACAGAATTTGGAAGGGAATTCTCATGACCTGACATTCTAGAATACTGAAGAGTACTGTAGCTAGAAACCAAATAGAATTGAGTGTTTTGGAAAATGTTGAGAACAAAAAAAAAATTGTGGAATGAGAAGGTATTTTTTATCAGGTTGTTTTCTTTGGTGGGTTGATTGCTTAGGTATTACGTGCTGTATTTTAACTACTAGTAAAGAACAGGCCTATTCTGTGGGGAAGGTAGGGTTTACGTATCTTATACATGCATAGATGCAATTTTGGGTTTATTTGCCTCAACAATGATAAGGATTATCACATGAAAACAGTAGAACTAATATTGTTAAGAGGGTTTTGAAACTCAAAGCGGAGGAGGAACTGAGAGCCAATAAGCTAGTTGCTTAAATTAGTTCAGGTCTTCAAGCCCAGACAAATCACATCTCCAAGGACTGGAATTTGTAGAAATCATTGCAAAACCATTTTTGTCAAGATCCTTAAAGCAATCATTGGTAAAAGAGAGATTCATGAAGGTTAAATACGAACAAATGTCCCACTTACAAAAAAAGAAATAAAATTGTATATTTAAAAACTAGATTTTTTATTATAGGTAACCTTTGAATTTTATGGGGGTGTTTTTTGATGTAGAAGTAAAATAGTTTCATGTCATGAGTGAAATCATACAAATTTCTTATTGTTATTGGAGTATTTTGTCTGTTTTTATCTATATATTACT
The DNA here is from genome assembly GCA_028533085.1 of Varecia variegata. Taxonomy (NCBI): domain Eukaryota; kingdom Metazoa; phylum Chordata; class Mammalia; order Primates; family Lemuridae; genus Varecia; species Varecia variegata. The sequence continues at coordinate 3,170,809 of CM052456.1, forward strand.
CTTTACAGAATTCTAGAACTGATTTTAAAGATTATTTATGAGTTTTTAAATAACAATAAGCACAGCTGTCTAAATATGCAGTTTCCCCTGCCCTTGCATTTTCTATTTCCCTTCCCTGCTCCCTTATTTGCCATAATAGTTGTAACCATTTGACATTCTAAAATGTCCACTTAGGTACATGTTTTATTCCTTGGTTTCCTCCTTCCTGCAAGCCCTCTCATCTAGCTCCCAGAGTATGCACTGTACAGCAGCCGGAATGTTGGGCCTTTTGTTCAGTTCTATGTCTCAAACGACAAGCACCGCCTTAAGTGTGTGGCTGTCACTTAATGTATTGAATGCATGAGTTCATGTCTTTCCATCATATTTGAAATAGTGTTTGTACATTAAAGAATATTTGTAGATTTCGAGTATCCTTTTCAATGCAGAATGCCAGCCTTCCCTGTGACTAGGCTGCAGACACATGACCTAACCTCTCCTGATCATGGTGCCCACGACTCAAGACCCTGATTTAGAAACAAGTCCCTTCAGCAGAGAGGCTCTGGGTGAAGCTTCAGCTTTCCCAGTGCAGGATGCAGAGAGGCTTCAGCATCTTAGGGGAGCAAGGGTTGTATGTGCGCGTTCCTGATGCAAAAATGGACGTTGGTGCTGGCAGGTGAGCTCGCTGCATTGCAGCTGAGTTCCCGACATTAATACCCAGCGGCATCAGGAGGAGCAGCTATGATTCTGGGCATGGTTTGGGGCAGAATTTGAGCTTAACCTCAAGCTTCACCAGCCTCTCCTCAAACTCTGTGAAATACCCACCATCCTTTTAACATACCCCTTTTCTATTTAAACTGTCCAGAACATATTCTATTGTTTGAAACCAAGAACCCTTGATAAAACAATCCTATATCGAACACAGGTGGTTTTGCAATAAGTTTACCATACATTAATGTGAACTTGCAGGAAAGACTTTGAATAAGATCCCAATAGATTGGAACATACTAATGATATGAGTTCTAAGATCCTAGACATAGATTATAAAAACATCAACAATGCAAATGGAGACCTAATTTAACAACGGTAGATGTTAATACGTATTTTGGGGGAGGGGGGCAAGGTCTCAAGGCTTATTTGACTTCTCTCCATTTGATTGTATATTAGTCCACCAAGAAATGACTACCCAGAAAAGTAACTGTACAATTTAGAGTTCATTCGGTAAAGTCCAGTTTCCACTGCAAGATTAATAAGCTACGTCATGGGCTGGTCACACGACATCCAAAGTAAAACGTTCACTTTGAATTCTGCATTTTCAATGGTATATTAAAATACTGGTACATTTTCTTAAAGAAATGTTGTTTAAAGAGAATTTTATTTGACAAATAATTAAAGGGACTAGAAATTTTCTGCAAGTAGAACACATACCTTAGAGAAATGATGATACATTTTGAAGAATTTCCTTGTCGAAGAAGAATTCTACTCTTTTTGGACACTGCAAGGTCTCCAACCTAGAATGAGCGAACGAAAGTTACATAAAGACAGATCAGATCGATACTAGTTAGAACTGGATGAGAATAAAGCTGTTTCGAAAATCGAAGTGCTTTCTCAAGTGATAATGAGCTTCGCCTGGGTGAAAGTGTCAGGGATATAACAGATTAGTAACGGGTCAGATTGTGAGACCTTTACATTTTCTTCCAGCTTCAAAATTCCACAGTTCTGAGAAGATGGAGATGTCATTATGAATGACATAAATAAAAGCAAGTGAGTTTGCCTTCTGCAAATGTTAACAGTGCTATGAGTTTGCAGCTCTTGCTGCCTCTCATATCTGCCCCAAATGAGTTCCCAAATATTGGCTTAGTTCGTCTACTTCATTGGTTCCCCTAAGCAATAACTCAGGTGAAACCTCTTTACTATATTTCTTTACATGGTCCAAAAACTAACAGCAGCTGAACATTTAACTGTGCTAAGAAAAATAAATGGCGCTAAGTCTTGGTTAGTTTCTGTGAATATTGGGCCTCTGGCCTACGTCCTTTAAGCTCTTGATGTGGGAATCGGACAGTAATGATTTGTAAATCTCCTAAAGAAAGGTGAAAATCGGAGAAGCAAGAATGCCTGAAGTCCTGATGTTTCACAGAGGAGCAGCCTGCCATTAGGAAAGTGTGGGGCTGGGGTAAGTGAGCTGGAGCCATAAACATTATCAGGTAAGAGTGAGGTTTCCTGGGGCTGCAGAAAGAAATGAGCTTGTTACTACTTCTGGTATTAATCATAATAAGTGCTTTATCTAAGCCTGTCATGTTTAGTTTCTCCATGCAATTTACCTCTCAGGCTCACTGCTCACGGTATCGGGTGGCCTTATCTTTTAACTTATAGTCCTCAAGTGCCTAAATGTATTTCCTCCAAAGTTCCCACAGTTAACATGACAAAGTCAACATCAGTGCTATTTTAAGACAACACCACGCCCGCATTATGGAAGACTGAGTTGCTGATGCCGGGCTACTCCTATCATCCGTTGAAAAGCTTAACAGGCAGCACTGATTCTTTGCCTAATTGCAGTTCTGCTGTGAGGTGAGTAAGATTTCAAATGTGGAGCCCAAGTACGTGCTCTGATACATTCACTTGTCTCATTTTTTACCTTTGCAAAGAAATAAAATAAAGATCTGCTCATCTTCTATCCTGCTCATCTTTTATCAACTCACACTCCTTAGCCAAGAGTGTCAAGTAGCTTTTGAGGGACCATAATATGAAGCTCGATTTCTAAGAATCATACAACACGACTAGGTGCAACCAACCCAACCGACAAAAAATTTAAAGCAACAGTGCAGGGACAGACTTCTGGCTTAAAATGTTGGAAGTAAAACCCGGTAGCCCTTATAAACACAGTCCACGGTTCACATTGAACAAAGATGTCAGCCTGCAAGGAAGATATGACTTGAAGATTAGGCAGCTAATAATATTCCACTCTGCATGACCCTATTTCATTGTAGTCCTCTTATGATCTGCTAATAATCCTTTATAATTAAGCTTCCAGGATAATATTAAAATGTAATCCACCTGAACACCAATCGCGGGGTGTTTCTAAGGCTGAAGTGGTTACCGCTTCCAGCCATGCATGACAATCACTGTGCGGCTTTAATTTCATATTTTTAAATGGTTTGCCCCAAGACTTAAAGAAAATTATGATTCATTTTTATCCGTAAGTGCAACGAAATGTTCATTTAAACCCAAACTGTTAAAAGTATGTCTAAGGTATGGGCCTTATGAATTTACATTTTTTCCCCTTTAGAACTAAAAACCTTTACAACCTCCCTACAGAAATGAGGTCACCTTTTGAGGAGTGGCTTAGGAAACGTTTACAGTGAATGAAGCTGGTCGTACCAGATATTGCAAATGGGTGTCATGGAGCAACATAAGAAAAAAGTTCTTGAGTTCATAGGATACGTAATAAGATTGGATTAATCCCTACTGCCTATATTCAACTGTAGTGCTTATAGCATTTTCTATTTCTTTTATTTCAATATACTGTCCTCATTATATCTTGAAAAATTCAGTTCTTGCCCAATAACTGAATAATTTGAATGAAATAATAATTATTAAAAGTAACACATTCAAAATATTTACTGTAACTGAAGTTATTTTATATTCTAGTACAGCTGGATCATGACTATAATATACTTAGGAAACCTACTTCAGAGCTGAATTACTGTAGGAATATTGTAAATGCTGATGCTAGAGTTAATGAGCTTTCTTCCAAAAATAGATTACAAACAGTTTACCCTTATAATGATTTGTGATTCTGCCCCTTATATAAAAACAAGGGAATTGGAGTGAGGTTTACAGTTTTCAAAGTAAAAATGATGGTTTTGTCTCCAATAAAGAAAGGATTTCACTTGATTTGTAATTTACAGATAACAAAGTGGTATTAGAGTAGATTCTTTTCCAAGTTGAGTGTTACTATAGATTAGGAAAATAACCCGCTGTCAGAGAAGAAATAATGACTCGAAACCATTGTGACTCTATCTAGCCCCATAAAGTGCAATGGCAAAAAAGAACTGCTCCTCAAATAGTTATTTGGTGAAATTACTATCAAACATTTGATTAAATTTAAACCTTTTTTTTGAGGGGGAAGGTTTGTTTCTGTGTTTTTAAACAAAAGTAATAGACAGTTGTAAGGAAATGATTTACAAGCGCCATTTAAGCTATTTTAAAATGGTTTATGTCAAGGTTAGAGGTAATAATGTCCTTGCAAAATTTTCTTGGAAGTGTTTAATTAGAGCACTTCTATTTTTATAAAAGTTTTATGTAATCCTAAGCATCAAGAAGAGTAGGCAAAAAGATTTGAAAACCCGTCTTTGCTTTGGTGCTAACTATGTGCCAAGCGCTGTAGCATATGCTGATGGAAGTAGAAAATGAACAACATGTTAAGGTCTGACTTCAAAGAGTTTTAACCTAGTGCTGAAGTTTGCAGGATGGAGCGCAGAATGGGCAGAGGGTAAACTACAACTCACAACACAGATCTCAGGAGCAAAAGCCTCTGAGAGAAAACGGCAGGAAATACAAATTTAGGAACAAGGTAAGTGTAAGACTTTAGAGTGTGGTGGGTGCTGGAAACAATCGTGGAGTGCACACCCCACACAGAGGCGTTCAGAATAAAATATTTTTAAACATTGTGCCTGTAGATTTAAATGCCCGATTCAGTCTGCAATTTGCAATCCTTGTTCTAGAACTGTGAGGCGGATTAAACGGTGGTATGACACACGCTATAGCAAAATTTACTGAGAGCCCAAAGAATGCAGTGAGTAAATCCAGGTGAGGGATTGGAGAGATCTTCAGAGAGCAGGTTAGATTTAACTGAATCTTGACAAATAATGAAGACTCCACACACAGTAAACGGTGGACGAGACGTGATGTGTGGCTAAGAGCCGGGGATTTGAAGCTGCACTGCCTGGATGGAAATGCCAGCTGTGTGCTCACCAGTGCTGCGATCCCAGCAAGTTACTTAACCTCTGCAAGCCTCAGTTTTCTCATATGCTAGATGGGTACTTACTTCAGTGGGCTGTTTTGAAGATTAAATGGTAAAATGCACGTACATTACCGGTTAACTATTATATTTACATGCATAGTTATACATATCAGTCACTTCCAGAATTCAGAAAATCCTCCTATAAAAATTGACCCCAAATTTCACCATTCCTCACTATTTTGTTGCAGTCCAGCTGTTATGAGCAAGTCAAGTAATGAGATCTTGAGCCAGAATCATCAAAGAAAGGGCAAAAGAGAGGAGACGGAGCACTGTTACCAACAGAAGCAGTAAACACCGAGAAGTATTATCCCACATTTCATTACATTTGAGCGTGTCTTAGAAATTATAAGATGTGGGAAGACAACCTTGTGTAATGCTAGAATCATTAGTGGAAAATGCATTCAATCAGAAAGAGAAGGTGCTGGCTGGCACAAAACTATTGTGCTAAGTGCTTGCTCATCTGGCTTTAAACTTAACGTTTGTGAAGATATTCCATCCTTCCCACTCAGAACAAGAGGTTACAACAAGATCTTAATGGAACAAACTTTTGACTTTTCTACTCTGGAGACTTATATTGAAAAGGCAAAACACTGGGTAAGCAAATGCAAAGAAAGAATTGAAAATATGTCATGCCCCATTTCCCACAACCACCTTCTGAAAAATTTCCTACCATCTAAGCACACTCCTGGGACTAATTCTCCAGGCCTTTCTTAATCTGACCTCTGAACTCTTCCCAACAGCACATTCTGCTCAAAGCAGGACAGGAGGATCCTTCCGCCCTGCCAGTGTCTTCCCAGCGGCCACCCCACACCCACCCTCCTGCCACCTGCCCTGCTCTGAACAAATCTTTTCCCTCCTTGAGGGTGAATTCTGGTCCTGATATGCTTTCTTCAACTACTGCAGTATAAAAGGGATTCTCCTTCCTTCACATTTCTGTTTAATTATATCCTATTCATTTACACCCTATTTGCTTATATCAATCTTATTTATGTCAACCATAGACGTTCAACTCTATGACAACTTCAGTTACTTCTAACTACTCATGTGCTTTCTCTTTCTCCCCCAAAGAAAAGTCTGATAAGGATTCCATTCTACTTATTTTTAGGTGTTTCTATATTTTTAAACTATTTGATTTGACTTGTTTTTTGACTATAAGATGTGAAATGTTGGGGTTTCCAAAATGGTCAACAAATACTATTTACCAAAAAATCCTTTCCTCCACAATTCAACTCTAGTGTTTCCTTTAGTCCAGTAAGTCTATCTCAAGAACTCCTAGTACATTTGTCTGCCCATTCTGAACATTACCACTGAAATGTTTAAATGATTACATCTGTATTTTGCTTTATCACTGTGTTCTTTTCAGAATATAAATTCATATGTTTATTATTCTACATATATCTTAGAACTATTTAGTTTATTAAAACAAAACTCAGGTTTTTATGAGAATTACCTTCAATATGTCTGCTAATTTAGCAAGGAGCATATTACTACTTATTTGGTAAGTAATGTAACATTTAGGAACATGTTAGGAACTAGGCATGCCAAACGTTATTTTCTACAACTCCTGGACATTGTCTTTAACATCTGAAAAAACGGAATCACTCTGAACACAACTGATAGCATGTCTATGTTTTTAAATCTACCCATTTTCTTCTTCCTACTGGAAATGTCTTCTCCTATATCTCTCACGATTACAGTCCACTCACCAAAAACACCCATTTCAAATACCACTGTCTCTCTGGATATTCTAATTATGCAGCGAGAAATAATCTCTCCATTTGCTAAACTCCTATGAGGGAGGGGGGTAATTTTGTCAATAAGTTATAGCATATCAAAAATTCTGATTTACTGTTAAAATCAACTTTCCCCTTTTTCTTTGGTTTCTAAAATCTGTGCAACCAGTTAGTTCTGTGTTCACCTGGCACCAACTATTATGGGAATCTCTACTGTAGTTTTTAAAATTTCCCAAAAGTCCCTTGACAAACTAATTGATAGAAAATACAGATCTTTATTATATAAAATTTTATAACTTATAGGACAGGTATTTTATATCACAGACCCTCAGAAACTATTTCAAAGCAGTTTTAAATCCTTGTTAGTTATTTTTTATCTTCCCCAAGTCACCGTCTCAGCTGGGCTGCCCCAAGAAGTCTTCTCACCTTCTCAAGTTTCTCCGGCACAGTGAGAGCTCAGACACCCAGAGTGGTCACCGTGCATGTCAAATGACCTTTCTCTCTTCTGTTTTTGGTTTGTGACTACTTTCATATTTTTAAATGTGAACCTATAATTCATTTAGTAAAAAAAAAAAAAGTATGTGTCTGTTCACTGAATAATGTGTGTTCCAAGTACTAGAAAAATTTTTGTTCAAAAAATGCTAAAACCACAAAACTTCATGAGAGCTACTGCATTCCAAATTAAAATCATCTCCATTTTATTCAGACCATTCTAGAATCATCCCATGATCCCTTGGCTGAAAGAAGAGGCAAAATTCTGTCCAACAGATAGAGTTTCTCCATTTCTAAAAAAAAAAAAATATATATTGATTTAAAAATTCAGAGTTCAAATTCTGTTCTCATCCACCGATGTGAACATTCTCTATTCCTTGGGTAAGATGTACTATCTGGTTTCCTTTCTGGACTGTGATCATTCCAAGTGTCACCCGTCAGTGAGATCGAGTTACAGACTTCTTTAAGTGTGATCAGTCTCCTTGTTTTACTGCCATTTAGACCCAGATTTCAAAGGTCGATGAATTAGGCCAGTACTGTTTAGATTATGTGGCAACTACAAACATACCATACTGTGCAAAGCTGATAAGAGACATGATCGATAACCAGATAACACCTTACAGCTGGTGCTTTGGAAAGGAAAGATGATCAAAAATGACCTAACATTTTCAGCATGTGTTTACAACATATTGATCAATTGTGTAACAGTCAATGTATTCTAAACAGCATGAAGGCTCCAGCCAAAGTTGCCTTTTATCATTGTTACCAAATAGCAACCCAGCGTGGCTATGGGTTTTTTCGTATTTCTCTTTGATAGATAGCTTTGATGATTCATCTTGCTACTTTTCTTACAATCTTTCTAAAAATAGTGTACTCACCATCAAATTGGTATTAACTGATCAACACTGATGTGCACATATAGTAGAAATATTCATCAGGTGTCGGGCAGGTGGGAGGGAGGAGGAGGGGATGGGTATATACACACCTAATGGGTGCAGTGTACACCATCTGGGGGATGGACATGCTTGAAGCTCTGACTCGGGTGGGGCAAAGGCAATATATGTAACCTAAACATTTGTACCCCTGTAATATGGGGAAATAAAAAATAAATAGTATGTTTGTCTCTAAGTAAACATGTCACATACAAGCAAAAAGTAGGTCAGCTTAGACCCTGAAATATCTCAGGGCAAAGAAGTGAATGAGTGTTTCTAAAATCAATTTACTCAGTATCTCAAAGGATCAAAGCTCCTTTTTAAAGCTTTAAAGCTCTGAAAATAATTCTGATGTAGAGATTCTAAATATTCTATTTAATATGAACATTGAACAACTCGATACATTCACTAAAAAATACCAACCTATGATTCCTGACTAAAGAGTTCTAACACTGGAAGTTTAGATGAGGCTTAAGTGCTTTTATACTCAAGAGTAATTGCGAAACTGCATTGAACTCAGGCTCCACTCTAAGCACTACACGTATGTTATTCCATGCAATTCGCACAGCGTCACTATGCAGCAGGTATTCCTCATTTGAGAGAGGAGACTAAATCATAAAGAGAACGACTTCCTCCCTGTGTTACCCAGTGTTGGCTGGTGAGTGGTGGAGCTGGGTTCACACCCAGGCCGCCCAGCTCTGCCGATCACGCCCTAACCTCTGTGCCTGCATATAATCATTAAATAGGAAATGTCCGATTCGAATCAAAAGTGTAGTGTATTATATCTCAAACAAGAAGCAGTACAAAGAATCAAAGTATGCGCCTAAACTATCAACACAGTTTTGCCATCTTAACGGTAGCTTGTTTATGCCAGCAGCAAAGAAGCCTGGAGAGCGAGTGGTGAGGAAATCAAGAAAGGTGTTTCCACAGCTTGTTGAGAACTGACTATTTTTCCCTGGAAGAAGTGCCTGGTGACTACGGTGGTTGACAGAGAATTTCCAAGTCCAGCTGCTGTTGTTTGAGCAGCGTTGCTTGTGCGACCTGTGGTCCAGCATTGTCTTGCAAGAGGATTGGCCTGTCTCTATTGACCAATCTCAGTTGCTTAATCTCAAGCATCCTCATCATTTCATTCAACTGGTTGCAGCAGACATCTGCTGTCATCTACTGACCAGGTTTCATGAAGCTGTAGTGGATAATACCAGCCCTGGACCAGCAAACACACACCATTAGCTTTTTCTGATGAATATTCCGTTTGGGGCTGTGTTTTGGCAATTCATCTTTATCCAACCATTGTGCTGAATGCTTGCGACTGTCAAAAAGAATCCCTTTTTCATCACACATAGAAATTTCTACATCATAGTATAGAAATTGTTCACCTTTGTGTCGTGACAGCAAAGAAAGGCAAGCTTCAAGACGATTTCTCTTCTGATGCTGGTTTAATTCATGTGGAACCCCATCTATCCAGCTTCTTTACCTTTCCCGTTTGTTTCAAACGGTCCAATATTGTTGGAATAGTAACAGCAAACCTTGCTACTAATTCACATGCAGGTTGAGATGGATTCGCTTCCACTACAGCTTTCAGCTCATCATTATCTACCTTGGTCTCAGGTCACCCACGTGACCCATATTCAAGATAAAAATCACCAGAACAGAACTTCTCAAACCATGGACGTACTGTGTATTCATTAGCCCCATCCTTCCCAAACGCTTTGTTGACATTTCCAGCTGTCTGCGCTGCATTGGTTCCACAACAGAGCTCATATTCTAAAATATCCAGGGTTTCACAAAAATTGCTCTTAAAAAAATGTGAAAGATAATCACAAGCCAAACCATGCATTTGAAAACATGGCGATGTACCTTCACAATAAAAATAGAACAAAAGTGTCAAAGTGAAATGTCAGAGATATCAACTGCCTAACTTAGTACTTAAGGAAATCGGGCATTTTGTACTAAATAACCTAAATATTAAGAGATTTTCCTTGTATTTTGTAGGTCTGTGTCTTTAAAATTCCTAATGATATGTATTCTTAAAAGTTTTAAATGTAGCACAAAGACTGCATTACTGAGTAACACTATTTTCCGGAGGTTCTGTGATTATTTGCAGTCACATGTGGTATGTCCATATGTAAATCTATTGCCATTGACTTCTTTTTCCTCATTTTATTCTCCATTCCCCCCTTCTCTTCTAAACCCACTTACACAAATTCTTTGAGTTGCTTTTCTCCCCCAAAATTCACTCTATCCTCTCTCACCCGCCAGTTTTTTCCCCCTCTGAGCTGCTCCCCAAATCAACTACCCTCCGACACCATCTGCCCCCCTCCCTCTACCCAAGGCTTATTTCCTGGCCTCTGTCTCCTAGTGAGTGACTCTGATATCATCCTTGGTCAAGCCTAACATTATAGCCCCAGTGCATCTTATCACAGAATTTACAGTCATTGCTGTAATAAAATTGTCTTTATTTGAATAGTGATCAATATAATCTTATAGAAGACTTTAAAAACTTTTATTCCAGTGGTTGAATTTGTAAATTTCATCTTGTCTTCCGAATTTTAAATTTTATTTCCAAATTTCACTTTAAGAACTGCTTAGTTATCAAACAGAACATAAACAAATTGATCTGCTTTAAAATAAACTTTCCATCGTGTTGTTTGACAATTAACCCCTGTTCTCACCTTAGCCATGAAGTTCAGCTGCTTCGTGATGAATTACTGTCTGACACCGTACTAAGCTTTACCTGCAATAAAACACACAGGAATTAAAGGGAATAAAAGAAAAGAAAGAACATGGACCATGGAAAGAGAAAGGGAGAAAGGTGAGAAGGATGCTACAAAAGCAAACCAAAAAAAGTTTGAAAAAATAAATTAAAAATCCATTTTCAAATAAATATAAACATTCATTAACTGGAAAGTAGAAAAAAATTAACAAGAATATTGTGTATTCAAGAAACAAAATTCTTGCTTTTACTTCTATTGCATAAAATTAAGATATAATTATTTATACAGAAATACATTCATCGCCACAATAATTAATAAGAATGACGTTTTTAATTTCAAAATTGGTTAGGTGAGAAACCATCAAGTGATTGTGAAGAGTGTTTGAGTGTATGTGTGTACAAGGACACCCACTTCATTGAACCCACATCTGGGTATTTGTTTTGCATAAAGAACATTCCTCATTTTTCATCTTCTGCTCTGTGGGAGGGCATGAGTGGGGAGGGGGCAAACCTTGCCCTTCTCAGTCTTAAAGAAAAGCCTGCAATTAAATGGGGGAAAACTAAAGAGCCTCATTAGAAGTCACAGTGATTCCCACCACTTGTTTGTGGTAGAGTTCAGATTCCTTCCCCAGGGACCGGTCTAAGCTTACCTCCTCCCCCGTGAACCTGGACACCTCACCTTCCTCACATTAAAAGAGTTGAGTGAATTTTTGTTACGTTTCTCGGGAAGCTAAACTTAGTGGAACTTTCAAGCGTGCCTTGGAACGCCGTGCTCATGCAAGTTTGCTTCTGCTGTGGACTGTTGGCGCTGCAGGAGCAGACAGACTGGTGTGCCTGAATTCTAGCAGGGAGAAGGCCGTGTGTCGTTCTTTTTGAACAAAGAGTGAGTATTTTTAAGAGGCTTCTTACCTTCATGTGCTCCATTTTTATTCCTGATCAATGTGAGTCATTTCAATGCCATGCCATATTAATTCATGTTTACTCATTTGAAAACTTTGTCTAGTTGTTTGCTCTCATTGGAGTCCTTTGAGACTGATCTGTAAACAATATTCAAATTTGCTGTCATGCAATACGAATTCATGTGTGTGCATATACACGTATTGGGGGAGGCAGGGGCTGATGAGAAGGTAAATGATGGCAGTCATATTGGAAATTAACCAAGTATGAGTTTTCTAATAATCACATCGGTACTTTTTTTTTCCCCTCCTTTTTTGCCCCTACATTGATTTTGACCTCAGCCTGACAATTAGAAGCCATGACGTGGCTCAGGGAAGCGGTGATATATTTTCACAGCCTACTTTAGAGGATTAAAACCTTTCAGTGTATCTGATCCATCTGCTTCTTCGGGGCCCACATTTTGAAGGAGGCAGCATGTGATTTTTACGTAGGGATGTTCATAACCGGAGTTCTTAAAGCTGTGTATGAAACAGATTTTAAGGGATCCGGGCCTGATTAAGACAGTTAGCCTGCTCACATCCTCCCTATTTACGGTGGATTAGGGGAAGGGAAGTAGGGGTTAAATCAGCAGGTCTCCCCACTTCCCCAGAGGTTAACCTGGCAGCCGGTTTGGCACCCACAGGAGGGCTGACAGGTAGCAGGATTTGTCTAAGCAGCCTGCCTGAGAGCCAACAAGGGAAGCGCAAGGCTCGGGATTAGTTCCGGATTATGTTGTCAGAGTGAAGGCTGATGGACAAACTGCAGAGGACTAAGATGCAATCTGTTTGGGGAGAGAGGCAGCGTGCATCGCTTTCATTTTTCAAAAAAATGACAAGAAAAATCATTAATAATTTGTAAATCCGTGTCCATTAACTTTTCTCTTTGTTATCCCAAGGCGGCCTTTTCAACAGGACTTTGCCACTGTCCTGTATCTCTTCTGCCTAGTGACAGATGGCAAGAGAGACACGAAATCGGATTCATAAAATAATACCCCCATCTCCAAGAAAGACAGAGACTTTATTTTCCTAACGCCACTTTGTTTCCCCGACACCCTCTCCCCCCACCAGGATGAAAGGAACCTTTGACATTGGTGACACAGCCAACGCCATGTGTTGCTCTCTTCCCTCTGCAATCAGTTTTTAATGCCATGGTATTACTTAATGAAATTTAAAGCCAAAAAGAAGTAAATAACAATGATAATATTAATACATTTATTACGATGGTAAAATGTGGTGTATGATTTTTTTTTAATGAAAGGACTGGAACATCAGTTCTGTGAACTGAGACAATTAATAGTTGTAAATAATCAGGTACATTTAATAAAGACAAATTTTTATCTCAAAAAAAAGAGTTTAAATTTTTCCAATGTAGGAGTTACTAAAATTCTTAAAGAACGGTTGTGAAATAGTGACAAGTTATCATTTACTAACAAATCTGATATTCTAAAATAATTCAGGGTTTTTTTTTTTCTTACAAGTCTCATATGCTACTTTAGTATTTCTTACAGTAAAAATTACCCATCATCAGATAAAAGCCCTCTACTTGGACTAAGGTGAAATTAGGAAATATTTTTTCAATATTTCTAAAATATAAAAATATGAGAATTTTCAGATATTTTGGCTTTCAGCTGAATTATTGTTACTTTATAACAGTTTCAAAAATGGTGTTTTGTGTACTAAAAATGCTAACATTCATAGGCTCTAACACCAATATAGCAGGAGTCTGATTAATACTCTGCTCGATGATTTTAATTACAAATGCTCTCTGTTTCTCAGTAAATGAGTTTGTTTCCTTCTATACAGGAAACAGTGGAAGTTCTAATTCTTCAGGCTGGGTACTTTAGCGTATATAATTACAAAAAGAACTCCACAGCTCACATTAGGAGCTGGGGAGGAAGTTCATCTTGGTTTTCCATTGCTCTGCCATCTCACTGCATCTGGCCCAGAGTAGGCACTCAGTAAATATTTAATAAATAAATAAATCCATAAAACATGTTTGTTGCAATAACCATTAAATACGCTTTGATCCATAAGAATAAAAAAGGCCTATTTAGAAATTTTATTTTGCACAAGATTGCTGTATTGGATAATGTTAATACTTGAAACATGAAAATGTAATAATGACTATAAAATATAGACTCAAACTGTTTATTTGGCATTATAATAAATGAAAAAGTAATTTGGCCTCAATCTATGTGATTTTTTTTTTTTAACTAGAGTTAATTAAGCCAGTGTATGTGTATGAACACACTTTCAAATCTGTGTTTACTTATAAGCTGGCTAAACAATAGACCATCATTAGGCAAGGTATTATTCAAAAAAAGCAATCAATATAATTATTGCTAAAAGTGAGATTAATTATGTTGAACATCAAACTGCTTAGCCATGTAGATATACAGCCTTTTCTTACCAGTTAATAGCCATTAAAAACAATTTTGATTTCTTCATGTCTAATAAAAACTAATTTGTATTTTATGATTTCTGTAGGAATGTAACAAAGAATATCCAGGTTTTGTTTTTCTCAGTAACAGTCCTAAAGATAAGCTCTGCTTTACTGTAAAGTGGTACTTTCTGATTGTTTTCATATGGTAGTACACTAAGGAAATGATAACATTTCTTTGGGCGCTGATATGACAGAGAAAACTGTCCTTGGCTGGCCGCCCACCTACTTCCCTCAGGGCTGAAGACACCAGCTTTTCTGCACACCTTTAAGCCATGAGACAACACGCCACTGTCCCACAGCACCCTGGATAGATATTTCAAACTTCCTGGCTCCTTTTTTTCTTTAATCTCAAGATAAGCCTGTCATGGATTCAGTTGTGAAAGTAGGAAGACTTTGGTTTCTCTTTGTGAAGAAATATAAGCGATAAGTAATTATGGAAGTTAAAATATTTTCATTGTAAGTAGTGAAAATATCTTCATTTTTAAGTAGTGAAATAGCAATAAAAATAACTTCATGAATAATATAACTACTTAGAAAACATTTTAAAATAAAAATGAAGCTTATGGAAAACACCATCTTCAAAGGATGTTTGTAGACTACGAGAACTTTATTTGACTGCTATTCATGTTATGTACATAAGAGTCAGTGTCAAAACAAATAAATGGGCTATGGCTTGGAGTTGTATAAAAACTCCAAATATTTACAATTTCAACTATGTTGAAAGATTGGCAAAGGAAGGAGAGGTTTTATAGATATTATATGGGTGACAATTACTGAATTTTTCAATGAAACCACCTAGACTGCAGAATTTCACTCCGAACTGTAGCCTTTCCCATTTGCTCAAAGGTAAGAGAATTACCAAATATTTTAGACCAAAGAATTGTCTTTTCTGTAACTATGATAACCAGTATGATATGGACTTGGATAAATTACAAGCATTTAATGAAGAAAGGTGAAGGGGTCGGAGGGAAATCCAAACACTATGACACATTTAGAGTCTCTGCACTCCTGAAACCAGATCACTGTTTCTCAGCGAAGCAAAACCATTATATTACTTACTGTTCTTCTTCTCAAAAATGACAGCAGCCTCTCTGAAAATTCGGTAGAGTCCATGTTAAGGTATTCCTGGACTGATTAGTTTTCTAGTTTTTGTTGTAGACGATTTTACCATTTTACATCTTGCAGACCCTGTTGTTTTGCATCTTTGCAAACCTAAATAAAAACATCAAATTATAGAGATATTTAAATTGTTGTGAATTTTCTGGTATAAAATAAACCCTCATTCAAAGTCATTATATAATGCATGTATTTTTATTTCCAACGTCCAGCCTAGTAACATGATGATGAAAAATGATGATTGGGTTTGGAAAATTAAAAAACATGTATAAGTGTTGCCTTAATAAAGGAAGTTTTCAATATGGTGGTGAGGGAAGAGATCAGATTTCAGAGAACCAAAAATTAAAGTGAGAAAGTAAAGACTACTCTTATAAAGTTTGGATGAGAAAACAATAGAGAATAAATAACAAACAGAGGGACCCCAGAGTCAAGGGACACGATAACTCATTTGATCAAGAGACTTGAGCATCATCTCAGGTCCTTGAGAAGGAACATTAGGGAAGGTGAGTTTGGAGGTGGAGGTGGGAGCCTGGCAAGTTGGGTAAAGCCCAGGGAAATGAGGAGATTTGGGAAGCACTGGAGAGGGTGGATGGGTACATTGTCTGAGTCCAGGGAAAAAAAGTCTTTAAGATTGGTCTGCACAGAGGTAGTTTATAGGTAAAAGGGCAAGTTATAATGAGAGTTTGTAACAAAATTCTGATGGGCACAATTTTCTCAATAAATCAAGAGGTCACTGGCTGACAGAACAAAAAAACTGAGCAGGGTACGTGAGAAAGGTGGCACATTGAAATAATTCATTGAAAAGATTGGGAAGGGGGACGTTTCAATGACTAGTCAAATTGGGGCCCACACTTTTGTCACAGTCGGTGTCTCTAAGTTCTTGTGATCACTGTTCAGCAGGGGCAGCTGCCTGGATGTGGACTGGAGACAGAGGATTGTGGCACAGTCCAGGTTACGACTTCGCAGGTACTCGATGAATAGACACATATGAGAATCAAAGGTGTTTGTGAGAGAGTAATTCGGGGAATCAGTCCCTGGGTCTAGCTTGAGTGGAAAGAAAGAGAGAGGAGGAGGGACCCAAGCACTGGGAGAAGCCACATGCATCCAGAAAATGAGCACCATTAGCATAAATAGTAGGAACTATTTAAATTTAGATAGCATATCAGACATGGCCCATGGGGTAGGAAGGCTAAGGACAAAATACAGGGGGATTCCAGCATTGCAGGAATAGGCAGGCATGTTTTTTTGTTCCAATTGATGGTATTCTAGGAAAATTTTTAATCTTTGAAATAATTATAAAGTGTAAAGTCTGATGCACATATCCCAAGACCCCCTTCCAAATGTTTTGCCATAGAGAATTTGAAAGAGTTATATGGAAGAATCTTGTAATTTTATGAAGAAAACTATTCAGTCCCCGAATAAACTTTTAAGTTTATTCCTGACTTTTATGTTTATTTCATAAATATGTGAAGAAGTCACCAGCAAGACATATGCTTAAGGTAAAGTGATTGATTTTGAGCAGAAGTGTTTTCAGCGCTCCTATGTGAACTTCTCTCAAAACATAAAAAACAATAATATGAGCACCCAAATTCACACCTGCACCCATCTTTGAAAATGGTCATGCTTCCTAAGATGACTGCAAAACTCCAGAGAGTGTGGGTGGCCTGGACATTCCCAAATGTAGGGGGCAGGTGTATTGGGTAACAGAAATAAATGAGCAAGAAGTCAGGCTTCCCACTGGGCATTTCTTTTAGTTTCTAAACCTCTGAAGGCCGGCACAGTCTAGAAGTGCTACTTTGTATGACTGTAATAATTTCAAAGGAAGCAAAATAGTATTAAGATCTCTTTATAAAAACACAATATGAAATCCCAGCTATCCCTAGCATGCAAAACTAAACCTTCAAACCATGAATTCTGTTTCATGGATGAAATGTTTACTGAGAAAATACTGTGTTTTAGACACTGAAGAAAGTTCTGAGATGTATGTACAAAGTCAAAAAAAATAAAGAAATAATGTTTCAGAGTAAATCCTAAAATAGGACCTACTCAGCAAAACATACATACACACTGTGAAAAAATAACATTTTCCCTCTTGCCAATATTCTTAAAAAGCAAAGCAAACCAATAACAGGTGTAGGAATTGGGAATAGATGCCATGATTATACGAATTGATGTGTGAGTTTTACTGCTTTCAAAGGCTCATTATCAAGGCCATGTTTGCAAAGACCCAACTAAAAAAAAGAAGTGTGTGTGTGTGTGTGTGTGTGTGTGTGTGTGAGAGAGATTCCTCTTAATAATGTAGTTCTAATTGGATAAAGCAGAGCAGCGATATGCAGTTGAGATATAAGTTACACAAACAATCGTGATTTTTTTTTCTACCTCCCTTTCTATGTCACCATCCCTTAAACAATGATGTCACAAGCGCACACACACACACACACACACACACACATTCTGTCACCATCACCTGCTGAAATGCTCCAGAATATTAGAGATCTTGCCTGTCTCATTAACTGCTGGACCTTCAGAACCCCAGACAAGACTGGCACGTTGAATTGATGATGAAGGACTGAGGACACCGAGCCCAGGGCTGCAGGGACAGGCTACATCAACATCTGACATGCAAATATTCACTGCCACCCTTTATTTCTTTACACATAACCTAGTTTTCCTTTTGGTA
Source organism: Varecia variegata (assembly GCA_028533085.1). Classification (NCBI taxonomy): domain Eukaryota; kingdom Metazoa; phylum Chordata; class Mammalia; order Primates; family Lemuridae; genus Varecia; species Varecia variegata. The sequence goes on from CM052456.1 coordinate 3,188,852, forward strand.
CTATTTTTTCCTACAAACAGATTTTAGAACTTACAATTCCAGAGGACAGAGCAGAAGGAAATAACTGCACATCAGAATTCAGACTTGGACACGTAACCTGAGCGTCACGTGCGGACACATGACAGGTGGCTGCGTGTGTCATTTTGTTATGTTTTAGACCATAAGGGCAATGCTGTCAATCTGCCAGGACCGGCTGAAAGTATTTCATGTCAGCAGCGGTTTCAGAAATGTCAGTTTTGAAAATCCCGGTTTATATGAGCCCCCCTTTTATCTTTGGGGGAAAGTTCCAGAACTCCCAGGGGATGCCTGAAGCCGCAGATGCACCAAACATATGTATGATAAAGTTTAATTTATCAATTGGCACAGAAAGAGATTAACAAAAATAATGATAAAATAGAACAATTATAACATTATGCTGTACTGAAAGTCATGTGACTGTGCTCTCTCTCTCTCTCTGGCACTTTCTCTAAGTGTCTCACTGTGCTGTACACCAGGTGACTGAAACCACAGGAACCGCAGATGAGGAGGGACTTCTGTATAACAAGTCTGTTAAAATACCACATATCAACCATCGCCATGTGTCCAACCAGTCCTTGCTATTTCTTATGCATAACCCAATACAGAGCGATCACAAAAATTAAAGTGTGTCCAATGTCGCACGAATACTTGTTGGCACAGACTTTGTGCCCAGCCCTATTCTAAACACTTGGGATGCAGCTCTATCAGTTCCTGCCTTCAAGGAAGACATATTTAAGTAGAGGTAAACAGAGAATAAAAGATAGATCAGAACTCTATCATATATATTTATCTATGAGCTGTTCCATGGTGATGAGCGCTATGAAGAAAAATAAAACAAGAGAGAGACCAGAGAGCCAGGGAAAGGGAGGTACCAGGTGATCTCCGGCAGGCACTGGCAGGCTGGTGTCGGAGGGACTTGTAGGCTGTAATATCTACAAAAGTCCAAAGCCTTTGCTCACAATTACAAAACCCTAAAAGCTTGGACAACCAAAAGCCCCCACCCCCATTAACTTGTTTAAAAAAAAAAAACTATTTTAGAGCAAAACTAGACCTGATTTGATGTGAGGCTATTTGTAGTCTTTAATTATTCCTCCTTGCACTGTGAACATTTAAGACGTATGACCATCTCTCATGCTGCCTGAGAACTCCAGTAGGGAGGTGTGTAGTAGAAAGTATGTTCTATGCATTGCATTAACTCTCTAAAATCTGCTAAATTCTAAATACCAAAGACAGCTGGGACCAATGTTTTCGGATTAGAGATTGTATAGCTGCAAATGATTTTGGCTTTTTTACTCAAGCAAAGTGGTAAAACATTAAAGGTGTTTGAACAAAGGGACATCATCTGGTTTATACTTTACTACGGTTATTCTCACTACAGATTTCAGACTTTAAGGAATTTGCGAAACAAATGACAAAATTTTTGTATATAATGGTGAAATAATTTATAAGTGTATAAAGCAACATATCTCTAAGTGAGACATCATGAGGCACAAAGGGAGTCTATGAATGCAGACGTGATGCAGAGGGTGATGGGATCGTTACAGGTAATGGCAAATTGATGGGTCCTGGCTCGGTGGTGGTGAGCAGGGACCTTGAGCCCACACTGTGACTCAGAGGGAGGAAAGGAACACAGCTAGTCAATTAGGTCTTTTAACTTGAAAGTATTAGAGGGATACAAATATTTTTGGTTACATGGATCACTTTTATAATGCTTGAGTCAGGATTATACATGTGCCTGTCACCCAGAGGGTGTTCACTGTACCTGTTGAGTAGGTTATCACCCATCCTGTCCTCTCTGTGCCTGAGCTCACCTCTGTCTCCAGTAACCAGTTCTTCTGAGCCCAACAGATATGCCAAAAGTAGTTGAAAATGCAGAAATGAAGTGTAGGGGAGAACACAGGTTAATTATTGATGCTGTTGGTCTAAATTCTATAGTTGAGGTCAAGTGAATAATAGATGAGCTTACCCATGGAGAGATGTAAACAGAACTAAAACAGAACAAGTTGGAGAATATAAAATAAAGACGATCCAAGAAAGGAAAGAAAGTAAAAAGAATCACTGGAATATGAGGAGAATTGGAACAATAATTTCCCAGGAAGGCGAAGGAAAAGAGGTTTAAGAAGGAGGTGCATGTCTAGAATCATAAATTTACAAACAGGTCAAGGAGATATGAACAGAAAAATTTAGTAGAGTGACTTCGAGCACAGTTCTTGGTCTTTATTGTATGTGACTAGTACAGATATCATAGAACACTTGTCCAGTACATTCTGCTAAATTGAATAATATTAACTGTATCTAGAAACAAGTTCTGTCAGGAAAAACAGGAATTTTCTGTTCTTTTCTTTGCCATGCACTAGTAATTCTGTGCTTTGTACAAAAGTAGAACTTTGTACCAGTACAAATTACAACTTTGTGCTAGTCTACTCTTTTTTTTTTTTTTTTTTAGTATAAGCACTAATCATTTTGTGGAGACAATTGCACACATTGACAGATTACAATCTCTTTTGCCCATTAATTTGTTTTTGACCAGCTGAAAGGCAAGAGTAGCTAAGTCTTTTTATCTACAAAAACATCTGAAGTATAAGGTGTTGTGTATGCATGTAAAATAGATTGGACTAATGGAATCTCTGACAAAATAGCAATTTCTTCTGTTATTTTTCCTTTTGATTCTGAGTGTCTCTGTATGAAAAACAATGAAGACTGGCACAATGTATTAAACACTTGCAGAGATAAATTGGCAAAGTCATGTAGACTCCAAAAAGGTTTTGAGTTACTTATGAGTGAAAACACCAAAGAACAAGGACAGGAAATGAGTAATGGTGCAGAGAGAATAGCAGGCAAGAAACTGCTGAAAGAATAGTCTCTGTGACCCTCTATGCATAATGAACCAGAACCCCTGCTAATAAATGTTTAAAAGTATTTTTGGGTCTATGTTGAGCTACCAATGTAAGCCAGTAAAAGTTGACATAAAAATGCCATCATTATTTTTAATTATAAACGTCATAAATACTACTTTGTAAATATGTGTGTGTATTTTCAGCCACAGATTCATTTTCATAATAAATAAACAGATATCCTTGGTTTGTCCATAACCAAAATGGAGGTGGGAAAATGGGAGAAATTTTAAATTCATAAGGTCATTTTCTTCAGATGAAATCTTTAATAGATTCATTTATGAACTGAACTCTAAGCTCAGATACCAACATTCTAGTTGTATAAATGATAGAATCATATTAAGCACAATAATGACTTCCATTTATTAAGTGCTGACTGTATGTCAGGCACTGTGAAAAGGTACTTAATTACATTACTATCAAAATCTGGAATAATTTGGCATGTACTTACCGTTATGTTTATTTTGCAGATGAGGAAACTCAGTATGAAGGGCAGTAAGTTTCCTAGGGTCATAGGATTTAGTAAGACATGGGACTCTTTCTTCCCTCTTCGGCATTCTGTCCCAGAAGTGAGAACATTCCCCAGTATAATCACGGTAGTGTTTATGTAGCCTCAAAGTGTGTGTGCTTTCTACTGTGCCATGATAACGTTTTAAATTAAAGATAATTAAACTTAAAGTAGAATAATTCAAAATGTATATTTAAAAAAATGATTGTCACAGGGAAAAATAAAAAGTAAAAATAAATGCTGAAAAACAAAAAGCACTATAACTGCATAGTGAAGAAGGTAATCATTTTTGGCTTTAATTTCACGTTTTTATTAACAACTGTTGCTGTGTAAAAACACTGAAATTTTCACTCCCTTCAAAACACATAATTATAGAAATTGAACATTGTTATTTGATGAAGAACATCACTCCTAATGAATGGCAGGGACTTTAGCTCACATAAACTAATAGTTGTAATAGAAATGCAATCAGAAATCAATCAGCTTGTTCACTGTAGCTGTTCTGTATCTACATAGTCCACTGTTTTATAGAGCTTATTATATTGTTTCTCTTGATGCAAAAGATCTTATGTCTTCCACTGCCTTGTGCTGAATCTCCAATCAAGTAAAATGGGAACTATCAGGAAAAATAAGTAAAAAGAGAACATGAAGAAAATAACAGATTACAGAAAAACTATGACCCCTGAATTAGTAGACTAAGAAACACTACTGAATATTTTGTGTCCTAAAAATTTTTAAGTTAGATCTGCTAGAATGTAATTTCTTGGTTCCTCAGAACTTCTAGGAGTGATTTTAGGACAATGAATAGAAAAAGAATAGACATTGCTATTTTGTTAGAGAGTCCATTCGCCCAAACCATTGAATATGACATATTTGACTGTTTACATTCAAGGATGTTTTTGTATATAAAAAGAATCAGTTACTCTTGCCTTTCAGCAGGTCAAACACAAATTGCTGCAGTAAAAAATATAGTGCTCTTCAATCACATGATGATGTAATTATTTTCCTTTTAATTCTTTTTCAATTTTTGTGAATTTTTAAAATTCTCCAATATATGTCTTTAAAAATTATCTAATAATTGTTACTGTTCTTTTTGGTAAAGAAAGAGCATATTTTTGCTAGAGTCTTCCATGCCAAAAAATATCCTTTTTCTCCTATAGCCCAACACACACCATAGGATGCAGCTTCATTTGAGCTCAGTCCATACTTCTCAAGTGAAGATGGACACGAATAACCCACAGATAGAGAGACAGAGATAGAGATGATAGAGATAGAGATATCTCTTGATTTAATACACCTTTATTATGATCCATCTAATTGTCAGGTCCTAAACTGTAATAAATACCATACATGTAGTTATGGAGCAAAACAAACATGGTGGCAGATATTACCAAAGTCAAATATATTCACTTTCTAAAAGGCAGCTCTTGACTTTCCAAAGCCTTCAACACCCAAAAAGAAGGATGCTTTAATGGCAGAAAGATTAGGGTTTGGTTAACATTTGATATCCTGAAGGCTTGACCTATAATCCTTCCAAGCCCACGATGAACATCTTTACTGTGTCTCTCTGCAAGGTTGGCCCAGTCTGAGATAGTTTTCTTTTTCACATACTTAAATATACACATAGTTTTTACTAATTTATAAGTTGATAGTAATAGAATGAGGCTTTTTCTAGCCCCCTTCCATGTACATATTTGGTGTACTTATACAAATAAGGAAAATCAGGATCTAGATAATTAGAAACTCTATGAAAGGAAGGTATGTTCAATTCAAGAATGCAAGGCTCATGGAACAGTTTTTATTCTATTCTGGTCGATAATTAAAAGTTATGCCAAGGTTGCTTTTCTTTCTCTCTCACAATTATATTTTAAAACCCTTTTAATCGTCTATGTATTTCATTTTTTATGCAACCTCATACCAATTCCAAAGGGTAATTGGGCATTAAGTGCAGATTGGAATTTTATGTCTCATGCAGTTAGCCCACCATTATCTCTATCCATGTGAACCAGTCAGTAAGAATTTCTTATTGTCAGAAAACTATAACTAAAGTCACATAACGAGAATTTAAACATCAGGGTAAATTTTTTCAAGCTTCAAGGTTTTTACATTTAATACCAAAATGTCTGACACTTGCAAGCAATTATACAGTGTCTATAAATGACATTTTTGTGCTTGTAATAAAAGTGTTCTAAGCACTTCCAGAGAATTTGTGTTAGATTAAAACATTTATTTTACAAGCAGAAGCTGGCCATTTCTCGAATGCCTTTTGAATATGTTTTCCTTTTGCAAGGTCCTAAACCACAGAAGCAGCTCAGCTGGCTGAGAAAACGGCATCACTGGGCCTTCTGTACAATAGTCATTGTAGGTCATCTAAACACTGCTCAAGTAGCAGTTCAGAAATGCCCCAATTGAAGAGGGCTTGGGAGGTTAATTCTGTCATTACTGCGTTGACATGAGGCATCTTGCAGCCTTCAGCACAAAATGTTATTCGTAATCTTTTAATCCCAAATTAGGTCAATATTTTATCAAGTTAATCTAGCATGAAGATTAATTGTATTAGTTACACACACATATACACATGCAGGTTATTTGTTTTAGAAATACTTTTAATCAAAGAGCAAACCCTTGGTTACAATAGATGATTTTTCACTACTTCTAAAACTATAGCTCGCCTTGTAAAAATCATCCTTTCTCCAACAGTATTTATCTTTATAAAAGAGACGTTTATTCTTTTCATTGATCTTTAGTCAAGACTGATGCTAGAAAAAAGATAATGGTCCTATAATTACTGAAACAAGGACCATTTAGAAAATCTGTTTATGAAGAAATAACTTCAGATTGAAATGTTTTTAATAAAGTATCTCATTCTTCAGTCTCTTATTTCAATTTAATTCTACTGGTTTTCTTAAAATGTATAATTAGTCTTATAAAGAAAGTCCATAGTTTTCATGTATTTACTTCTTTGTATCTCTAAGCATAAAAATATTATAACAAAGTATATAAACTAGAATGGTCTTCTAGAAAGTTATCATGTGTAGTTTTACTCAGTCATGAAAATTGGAATCAGGGTATCTTTCTTTCCCCTTTCCCTTTTTAGCCTAAAACTAGAGTTGAGGGGGTGGGAAGGTAGAAATATATTGATCCAAGTGGCATAAATCTGCTAACAGAGTCATTAGGTTGGACAACCGCCTTTCTCCCTGAGTTTCTTAGATAAGAACTATCTGGTAGTTTAAAATTCCCAGGCATCATTCTGGGTAGTTTTGCAAGCCCCCCTGAGTGTCAAGACAAAGTTCATGCCCTGTTTCATCAATATCCAATGACATTCTCCAAGGGTCATGCTAATTATACAGATTTCACAGACAATGTTTGAAATTATTGCAGCTCAAAATTTTAGCTCTCATCTTTAAATCATGGTTTCTGGCATTCTTTGTTAGTGAAAAATGATGGGTAAGGATCCAGAAATATTTTCATAGTACTAGCCTTTTGAATTAACTAATAGATTAAGATCAAATCCTTCATGTGAAAAATACATAAACAACCATCTCAGCATCAGATACCTCTAAAAAGAAGATGGTTGACTGAATTTGAGTTAGGTCACAATTCTGAAGGTCAACCTGACAGTTATTATAAATTTGAGACAAGCTATGTTGAAGAAACATGCCAAAGAATTTTTTTCTATTTTTCCACTGCCTATTTCATAAATTCTTTCACAACAGAAATTATGAAAACCCACTTCAATTTTCTAACAATCAGCCAAGAATGTGATAAACATAAAATAAAAACAAATAGTTTAGGGAAGGGTACTATGAAAATATGTCAGATGAAACCAAAAGACTTACACTGCACATGGGATTCATGCAAAATAAGTAGAAATTAGCTGCTCTCCCCACAAAAATAAACAAACAAAAAATTGGTAACTATGTGAGATGATGAATATTAATTTGCTACGTTATAGCAACTTTTTTGCTCTCTATATGTATCTTATAGCATCGTGTTTTATACCTTAAATATACATAACAAATTTTATCTTAAAAAAGAAAGCAAACAAGAACTTCAGGTCCAAATATTAATTTTTAATTTTTCTACTTTGTCTCAAAATTCTAAAGATCTTACATATCCTTTGTGTCAATTAAGATAATAGAGAGGTATAAAGAAAAGTTAAGCCTCTTCTTTCTTTCCTTCAATCCAACCAGCCAGAAGCAATACTAAAAATTAATATTAAAAATTGTTGGCCGGGCGCGGTGGCTCACGCCTGTCATCCTAGCACTCTGGGAGGCCGAGGCGGGAGGATCGTTCGAGGTCAGGAGTTCGAGAGCAGCCTGAGCAAGAGCGAGACCCCGTCTCTACTAAAAATAGAAAGAAATTATCTGGCCAACTAAAATACATATAGAAAAAATTAGCCGGGCATGGTGGCACATGCCTGTAGTCCTAGCTCCTCAGGAGGCTGAGGCAGGAGGATTGCTTAAGCCCAGGAGTCTGAGGTTGCTGTGAGCTAGGCTGACGCCACGGCACTCACTCTAGCCCGGGCAACAGAGCGAGACTCTGTCTCAAAAAAAAAAAAAAAAAAAAAAAATTGTTTACTTATAGTCTTCTCATTTCTTCCCATGTTAACTTAAATATAATTATTATAAACAAAGGCATACATACTCATAGGCTTCCCTTAATTTCTAATTTAAAAGGGAGTAAATATAAAAATAGATTTTTTTCAAGTTTTAAAAACATGTAAATATACAAAGTTTTTTTCACAGTATTCTACATTACATTTTAAATTAACAGAACTTCACGAACCTCTTTCCTCATTGAGACATCGAGCTCTAACTCATTAGTTTTAACAATCCGATTAGAAACTGCTCTGCCTGAGCAAATGCTGCTTTATCTCTATTAAATTAATCAATAATATCTTAGAACACACGTGTACCAGTCAAATCCCAGTATCAGGTTTGTGGGGTACTGAAGGAGAAGCACAAGAAGGAGTTTCTGACAATATAATTTAGTTGGCAAGAGGAAAAAAACACAAACAAAATAGAAACTACCATGGCATCATCAGTGGTGAGGTCTGGTGGTTAAGAACACGGATGGATTCAGGAGTCGTGCAGACCCCGTGAGGAACTGGAACTCCACCATCTACCAGGAGGGCGACTTTTGGGAAATGTCTTAGCCTCTTTATGCCTCAGTTTCCTTATCTGTAAGGTAGGAATAATAAGTGTCGCTTTTTGTCAGGATAAATGAGATGAGGAAAGCGAAAGCATTCAGTGAAGGACCTTGATACTTGATGAGTGCTTGATAAATTTTAGTTACTATTACTGTCTTCATCATGCCATATAAAAGAGCTAAGTGGTGAGAAAAAGGCTGGAGTTGCAACTGTATGAACTGTAGTATACAGACTGAAGACATCCAAGAAAGCTTCACGCAGATGAGCCACAGGTGGAATTTGAAGGATGGGTTGAGTGAGTTCAGGGAAGGAAAGAATGTTTTTCAAGGTAGACAGCAGGAGGCAAGGGGGAGTAGGCAGACAGCGAGAGAGGCAGATATGAGCGCGATGTGAGGCCATGGGGAAATGTTGATAAAATAGAAAAATCTGTTAGACTAAAGCATCAGATGGTGCTAAGCTATGGAAAATTAAATTTTATCCAAAAAATGAATGAATCAAATTACATAGACCCTTAAATTGTCATAACAGAGTTTGCACAGGATCAACTGGGCAGGTGTCAGTAGTATTTCAGAAGAGGATTAACTTCTCACTACCCGAAAGTTTTACGATCACTATAAGGAGGGAGGACAGAGAATGTGTGGATGACTCAGGCGAGGGAGGAACACAGGGGATGGCATCGGGGATGTACCACTCAGATTTTGAATAAAATCTTCCATGAGGTTGTAGATTTTTGATCACAGGTATGTGGGATTTTCGAGTTGGAGGGGGAGTTAGGACTCCACTAGATTCATGTTTCTTAGAAGGAAAGGAAGACTTGGAGAAGGACACATCCAAAGTCACCCTTGTCCAGGCCACTCTGTCTCCCTCTGCTCCGTTCCACCTGCCATATCAAGGGATGGAAGCGATGACAGCTACATCCTAGGAGATTAACTGAGCAGCCACGTGCAGGCTGAATGAAAGGAGGAAATCCTGGAGAGGGGAAGAGGAGGGGGGCTATGGTAGTAATCCAATCACGAGGACAACGGCAGCAAGACGCAAATGGAGGCAAAAAATCTTCAGTACAGTTATTATGAAGGTAATGCAATATTATCTTCTATAACTTCTTAACACAAAGTCAGCAGTAGCATCAGGAAATTGAGTAAAGCTTTCGATAATGCTGCTACCTTTTCGAACCTTTTCCATATCACCCCACCCCTCCTACCCCTCGCCTCAGAGGTGTCGACTGGTTCTTTGCTGTTCCACCCAACAACTCCAACTTGATCTGGCATCTAAATGAATATGACATTGAAAAATATGCGGTAAGTGTAAAACCTGCATTTCCACAGAATTTCCCTTCAATTCTTCCCCTCTAAATGGGAATGTCAATCATATATGTACTTGTAGCTTGGAAGATGCCTTAAAGCAAATTATTTTTCCCCCCAGAAAAAAAAAAAGTGACATTTTACAGCTGACCCAAAATCATGAAATGAGGTTGCGAAGGCACAGCTATTGATCCACATTCATAAATGTACTAAAAGGGAGTTTACAGAGAGTTGACACGGTTCATACTCAAGAATTAAGTTTGAGAATTAAGCTCTGTGGTTTAGGCAAAATTTCAAGAAAAACCCTCCCTCAAGATCCTGACTCCTGGTATACGCACATCTTCTCCCAATTATTTGATCAAATGCTCATCTAGACACTGCTGGGAAGGGGTTTTGCAGATGTAATTTAGGTCCCAAATCAATCGACCTTAAATCAGGGAGATTGTCTGGGTGGGCCTGTCCTGATGACATGAGCCCTTTGAAAGCAAAACGTTTTCTCCAGCTGGTTACAGAAGTCAGAGATTTGAGGCCTAAGAAGGGTCTGATCTGATGCACCCTTGTGGGCTTTGAGACGAAGGGGACCCAGTAAGGACGGCGGGTGCCCCTCAGAGCAGGCCCCCACTGACAGCGGACACGGAAACAGGGAGCTGAGTCCCACCACAGAGAGAACCGAATTCGCCAGCAGCCCCTGAGCTTGGAAGGGAACCCCAGGACCCACATGAGGACTACAGCCTCAGGCAACACCTGATTTCAGACTAGTGACACCCGAGCAAAGACTATTCCTTGCCCAGACGTCCAACCTGCAGAACTGTGAGCTAATAAATGGGCATCGTTTCACGGTGCTAAGTTCTCGGTCACGTGTCGCACGGCGATAGACTCCCAGTACAAGTTCCGAGCATTTACTGTTGAGTTTTCCCAGGGCCCTGACGTCGCGTTACACAGACAACCAGTCCCAAGAATAGCTGCTTCCTAGTCTGAACATCCAACTAGGAAGACTGCGCTCCATACGTGCTCAGAAGCGCACCTGACTACTCTCGGTGCCACGTGGAAATACAGATTCAGCAAGAGACTCGGGAAAATCGGCAGATTCAGATTTCTGAAATTCAACTACAAGAAGTAAAGATCTTTGTTAACGATCATGCAGAGGGCAGAAAAGTAATAAACTAAAGACTATACTGAGATAGATTTGTAGCTAGATTTATGGAATTTACATACATAGGTCCAAATAGGTATGTATCTCAATGATTTGGCCTATTTGAGCTTACAGAAAACCCAAATTATGGCTACTCTTGTGTCAAGAGAGGACACTTACTCTACCTGACCTGGAGATACTTGCGACTTTCATGAAAACATGCAGCCAATGGTTTTGCTCCTAGGATAAGCCCCGCCAGTCTCTCCACCTGCCACACTCCAGCGTCGCACAGGCCACTGTCCTGCAGCTGCCGGGAGCAGGGCGGGCGGGAAGCACCTTCCGTCAGGACCATTGCTCAGGGCCAAACCCGAGAGCTCGCAAAATGTTCGCTCGTAAAACCAGACGCATGGGGACAACGTAATGTCTCTCGTTAGGATAACTTAATTCAAAATAAAAAATGTAGGCCGGGCGCAGTGGCTCACGCCTGTAATCCCAGCACTCTGGGAGGCCGAGGCGGGAGGATCGCTGGAGGTCAGGAGTTCGAGACCAGCCTGAGCAAGAGTGAGGCCCCATCTCTACTAAAAAATAGAAAGAAATTATCTGGCCAACTAAAAATATATATAGAAAAAATTAGCCGGGCATGGTGGCGCATGTCTGTAGTCCCAGCTACTCGGGAGGCTGAGGCAGGAGGATCACTTGAGCCCAGGAGTTTGAGGCTGTGAGCTAGGCTGACGACTCGGCACTCTAGCCCAGGTGACAGGTTGAGACTCTGTCTCAAAAAAAAAAAAAAAAAAAAAAAGCTACAATATTTGAATTTGAATGTAAAGTATATTACTTTGCATATGTAGCTGTCTAAGTCTGTTTTCCATTGCTTATATATAAGCAGAATACCTGAACCTGGGCAATTTATAAAGAGAAGGGATTTATTTCTTACAGTTGCGAAGGCTGAGAAGTCCAAGACCGAGGGGCTGCACGTGGTGAGGCCCTTCCTGCTGGCGGGAACTCTGCAGGTACCCGAGGCCGTGGGGGACATCGCATGGCGAGCCAACGTCACTTTTCCAAACAGAAGTTATTAGGTTCATTGTTACAACGATTGGCCAGTCCGTGACCTCTCATAAAGATACTAAAGCTACTCCTGTGACAGGCTCTATCACGGGGGTATCAGAGCCCTCACAGCCCAATCACATCCTAAAAATTTCAAACTACAGAAAATTTGCAAGAGTAGCAAACACACGCCTATACGACACCTTGACCTGGATTTACTGGTTGCTAACACTTTGTCACATTTGCGTGCTCATGCTTTCTCTCTCCTCCTGCATGTGTGTGTGTGTACATACATTCTTGTCTATAAATGCGCACACACACACACACACACACACACACACGTAGCTGAATCATTTAGGAGTCAGAGTGCATTCATAATCTCATTCCTAAGTCTAGATCTTAGCAAATGGCATTTTTTACTTCCATTTTAATACTTACATGGCCTTTAATACTTACATGTCATGAAAATTTAACAAAGTTAATACAATACAGTATTTATGAATTAATGGAAATATTATCTTTTTCCCAGTTACCACAGTTAAGTCACATTTTATTATTTTACTTCAACTCATGTCAATAACTGGCCTCCTGATGGCTGTCTTGCCTTCCCGCCCCCGCGCCCAAGCCTGTCTGTTCTCCGCTTGCAAGACGAGCCAGGAGTCGTACAGCTGGAGTCGGGTCACCCCACTGTCCACTCGGGGTACATGTGCCATGATTTCCCAGCTCACTCACGCACTAAAGCCTGCGTCCCATGGTCACTGGGTCCCCAGGCTTCTGTGCTGCTGGCATAAACAGGCTGCCATTAAGATGGCAAAACTGTGTCTATAGTTTAGGCGCATACTTTGATCAATTGTACTGCTTCTTGTTTGAGATATAATAAACTGCACTTTAGATTAAATGGCCCATAAGATGGCCCATAAAATGGCCCACAAGACATTGGCTCCCTGGATCCCATTAACATTTGGCCTCGGACCTCAACACCTGCCATGACCTGTGCTTGGAACCTTCTTCCCCCAGTAGCCTTGTAGCTCACTCCCTCTGCCCTTTTAGATCTTGACCTAAATATTATCTTCTCATGGGGTCTTTTCTTAGTCAACATCTTTAAAACTGCTTTAAAAATCTGTTTAAAACTCTCTATCCTTTTTCTCACTTAATTTTTATCATAAGCATTTTCCCATATCTAGTATATCACACATTTCCCTTATCCACATGTACGCCCTGCAAGATAAATGTTTTTCTATTTTGCTCAGGACGGCTGCTGAATTTCCAGTCCTGTAATGGTGGCTGCCACCTAAGAAGGACTCTGTAGATGTTTTTAAAAAAAAAATAAGTGAATGACACAAATAAAAATGAAGCAAATAATAAGTAATAATATTAGAATTTCATCTTTTGCCACTATTAGTTTCTTTAAGATAGTTATTAATAATATTTCTGCCTCAATTTGATAATTATTTTGTGCTTTTCTGGCATTTTCCACTTATATTAGCTTATTGCCTGCATTAGTTTTCTACTGCTGTATGATACCCCCAAAATGGAGTAGCTAAACACGAGTGTTTATTGTCTCAGTCTCTGTGACAGCAAATCTGGGTACAGCTTAGCTGGTCCTCCGGATTCTCCATCTCTCACCGCGTCTCCGGTGAGGTTGCTGTCAAGCTGTTGGCTGGGTCTGCAGTTCTCTCGAGGTTTATTAGGGGCTGAGGAATCAACTCCCAGGTTCATTTCTGTAGCTGCTAGCTGCTCTGGGTTTGTTACTACATGGCTACTCTATGAGCTACCGGAGTGTCCTTACGACTTGGTAGCTGTTGATCTGAGAGAGGGGAAAAAAATCAAGCTGGAGAGGCTTTTCAGATGGAAGTCACTGTCTTTTATAAGCTGATCTCACAAGTAACAGCTCAGTCTCGCCCACGTGTAAGGGGAGGGGCTTACACAGGGTGTGAGGGCCAAAAGCCGAGGACCTGGGAGGCCACTGGAGGCTGCCCAAAGCATTGACCATTTTACAGATACAGAGGTTGAAATCTAGAGATATCAATGTGTCCCACGTCACACAGTTAAAATAAAATAGAGTCATTCTGATTCCCTGTGAAGCATCCTTTAAGGATTATTTATAATTTAAATTTAAATATAATAATTCTCAAAAAGTTAAGCAATGCATTTTTGCCTTGCTATATATCAGACACTATTAAGTACTTTATATATGTCATCCATAAAACAACCCTCCATGGTAGGTGTGCTTATTGAATACATTTTACAGATAAGAAAAATGAGGAATAGAGAATTAAAATAAAGTTTGCATGGTCACACAGCTAAACCGTGGCAGGGCTAGCATGGAAACCCAGCAGTCTGGCTTGAGAGGCTGGCTTCGTAACCACACTCTATACTGCATGCCTCTTACACATACACAACCCAAAATCCAACGGCTATCTTAAATCCATCAAAATTCAAAAATTTTATAAATTCTTTTTTAAACTTCAAACAAGAGCGTCTGGGTGTTATTAACATTGTGAAGTTTGTCTGCTGAGGAGACTCACACTAAAGGCCAAAAGACCCCAGATTACCAATGACACACATTGCGTACACTGACCGCAGTGAAAACACTCAGGGGACAGGCGTGTGTTCGCGGGCGGACCGGGTCTGGGGAGACCGTCTGACACGCCGTTCCAGGAGGACACGCTCCGCTCCTCCAAAGGAGTAAGAAAGCCACACGGAGAACGCCACGCAGCACGTGGGAAATACTTCTCCGCCTCTCCTGCTCCTTTCTGGTTCATAAAAGTTCCTCTTCCACGTGGCCGTAAGTCACTTCAGAGAATGCATTTTCTACAGGATGGCTGTCCTGGGCGAGCAGTGACGCACTTACGGCAGGCACGCAGCAGTCCCCTGCAATGTGCCGCCTGCAGCGGCTTATCGCCTCAGCAGAGCTGGCGCTGGGCCACTGCCTCTCGGCCTGGGACTAGTGCAAGGGCACTGGGACGGGACACAGGCACAAGAGGTGCCACTTTAGGAGGACGCAAAGTCATGGCACAATGCCAGCCTGCGGAAAACAAAGCCAAACACTCCTCCTACCACAGTGAAATGTCACAATGCCTGGTTTCATTGTTAAACCCATCACTGTGGCCATGGCCAGGGTTTCAACATGATCTCTGCTGTTCTAAAAGAATTTCCAACCCTCCCCCGCAGGACCACAGGCCAGAAAAGCACCCAATAATTTGGAAGATATCACAAAAAGTTAATTGTAGGAGTCTAGAAGCTGTATGTTGGAGAATTTTAGATCAAGATCACAGACTAGCCAATTATTATAACTTTTCCAAACAGAAGGAGGAAGTCATCATTATAATTACATAAACACATTCACTGACTTCCTTGAGCAACCTACTATCTTTTGAAAAAAAAAATACTACATTTTACCAAAGAGCAAATGACTAGTTCATACCAAGTGCGTGATAAAACTGGGAGACTCCAGCTCACGCCCACCCAGCTCTCCCACCTGCTCAGGCAGCTTCCAGAGAAGTTTTACAAGCATCAACAACAACTTACAACATACAGCAAGTTGGACTTTTTCATATTCCCTACATTGGTAACTTCCCAGTACTGAGACACTCTGGCTGGGGGTTACAGCGCCCTATAAACTGGACCCTTGGCTCTTTCCTCAGTGATTGTTTCTGCCTTGCCTAGAGTATTCATGAGAATGAGACAAGATCCTTAATTTAAACTCTTGTCACCAAAGAATATCAACTCTGTCCACTGGCAGAATAGACCACAAGAACAAACCTTTGTGTTTGCGATGAATATCAATGGAAAAAACATATATCGTTATTCTTTATAAACAAACTTTCCAATCATCTGATATTAATAGCTGCACTCTTCCTTCAAGATCAGGGCTCTTTCCAAAGCAACAAATTATTAGATACCCAGTATGTTCTCATGGACAATAAACCAGCCCTCCCAACCAGGAACAATGTATGGAGTGGCCTCAAATCTGACAGACATTATTACTGGGAGTCAAGACCAGCTACCTAATATGCGGGGTGCAGAGTTCTGTGGTATTGCGTGTGTATCATCCCCCCAGAAGCTGGCCCTGCAGGAAGTCTAAAATATAACATGTGAAATGCAGTTAAATACATGTGCTCAAGAGCACATTTTCATATATCAAGGTAACCTGTTAATTCAGTCCTTCCTAGTCAATTCAGCAAAATAAACAAAAGCATCTTCCATGAAACTCTATTGCCCCAACCAAACCACCAATATTTTACAACAGGAAAAGTCATCCTCAGATAGCTTGTGCTCACACCCGGTTGGCAAGGCCGGCGAATGTTCTGAAACTAAAATAAGAATTTTTTTATATATATAATTATGAAGGCACTGTATGTAGTCTGCTAAAGAGAAAGGGTCATTCATCTGTGAAACCTTTTCAAAATGACAGGCAGAGGTCAGTAAAGAAATAAGTGTGTGGGGGAGGGGACTGGGGAGGAGTCCCTGTAACCATTAATGGAGGGAATTTGGCAGAGTTAGCCTCTGGTTCCGGTTGAGTCTTTTATGACATTTGTAATTTAACTTTGAGTTTGGAATGTAGTGTTCCTAATGCTGATATCCAGAAATACCACAAGCCTCCAAGGGCAGTTCTGTTTTTTCTTTAACAATGTTTATTTCTCCACCATGTGGAACGGGGGAAAAAGGTTGACATCAGTCTTGACAGCGTGGGAGTGGCAGGGGCAGAGTCTCCTGGTGGAAAGAAGAGCAGAGCCGTGATGCCACAGGCTAAGTTAGCTCATAGCCAGTATCTGCCCAGCAGGGATTGCAGTTGGATTTATGTGCTGAGAAATCAAGTAATCATTGATGTTCCAGGCAACAGTCTCCAAAGCTTGGATTTTACTGAATCATATCAAACGAGGGAGAAGAAACAGATGTATCTCCCCAACTGGGGTGGAGGGGGGAAGACAGTGTTATAGCTCAGAAAGGAACTATGTGTGATGCCTACGTGCTCAATCACACTCCCATGCCTTTTCGCATATATCTAGAATATGCAGTTTATTTCAACGTTTAGGTATTGTTTGATATTCTATCAGCTTGGGGAAAAAATGGACTGTTCCGAAAAATGTAATCATGGAATAGAATTATAACTTGTTTGTTTAGATAACTTTTGTTTAACTCCTTGAGTTACTGAGTTATTGCTATACTGGCGGCGACAGTGACTCATACCACTCTCTTACCTCTATCCGAACTGTGGAGTCAGGAAAATATCTTCTTCTTCTTTACTTAGCACAAAATACTATTTTCTCCCTTTAGCGTTTTCTTTATAGCCTCCTTATTTGATAACTTCCCCATATGTTGACAGCATTTACAAGCCTTGGGACATAGTATTATTTCACTGAATAAGTCATGTGTGACCCCACTATATGTGAGAAAGCATTATTATTGCTTCTCATTTTAGGTCCAAGTTCACGGTTTATCATTGATTTGCAGAATGCAAATTTTTACCTTTAAGAACAGAGCCAAAGACACCCAACATTTTAAAATGAGAATATTGTGCTCTTGTCCCTGACCCCAGTGGCCTGTGGTTGTCTTTAGGTTAAGACCAGAAGAGGACTGTGTGAATCGCAGTTCCCCATCCCCTACACAGCAACCTTTCTACGCATAGAACTTCCCTCTATATTCATTTTTAACCACATGGTCTGCAAGTTGGGAGGGAATCATATGCAGCTCTAGAAATTAAGAGTAAAATGTAAAATCCCTTTCTATAATACTGTAAATCTAATTCTCTCTTACTCCTACTAATTCCACCACTTATACGTAGAAAATGTCCTTTTACCATTCCTTCCTTCCTTCCCTCTCTCCCTCCTTTCTCCAGTCCTTCCATCCTTTCCTTCCTTTGTTCCTTCCTTTCTTCCCTCCTTTCCTCCTTCCTTCCTTCCTTCATTCTGTCCCTTCCTTGCTTCCCTCCTTCCTTCTTTCTTTCCTTCCTTCCTTCCTTCTTTCCTTCCTTCCCTCCTTTCTTCTTTCCTCCCTTCCTTCCTTCCTTCCAATTGTCATTAAGTTCTTGGGCAAACCAGCCTCGCTAGAGATCACCATGGGACTTCCTAGGGCCATTCTGACTCACACCTGGCATCTAGGAAGGTGCCAAAGGGGTAAACAGGAGGCTGGACGTTATTTGCGTTCTCCCTTGATTGATGGGGTGCTTTGGTTGCTTGCCTGCTCTTTACTTATTTAACATCCAAAAAGTCAACCACTAATAAAAGCCATGTTTAATTAGATGTCAATGAAATAAGCTGAATTCACGAAGCCATAAATTTAAATTGGCAACTCTACCCTTAGATTTCTTAAATGGTTTAGACAACTATTTTGTTCGGGTGATAATATTTCAGTACATGTTCTGTCTTACATTACTACTTCAAACTGATATATTAATGCTTTTTTCTTCCTTAAAAAGCTTATGGAAAAAATAGTCTCAGCCTTCTGATTTATTTCTCTCTTTTTCCCTCTGTCTCTCACAGTTAGAAGCTGATTGCTTGTTATCTTTGCTTTTGTAGTAGCACCCATCCTCACGACGTTTCTCCAGCCACGCTAACAGTTTGTGAGATCCTTCATCCAAAAGAACATAAGCACATTCAGTTCTGTCTTCCTTCTGTTATGTGTGCTACTGGATTTCTGAATTCCAATGGGAACCACAAGACCAGATATGTTGAAATATATTCAGTTTTTTAAAAAAAAAGAAAAAAGAACACTACTTATACCCATCATCTTTTCTCAAATTGACATGAATTTAGAAAATCCTGTTAATAATTTTAGAAAATTGTGATTTAAATAGTCAAGAAACACAGAAGAGTGTTTTCTATTATCTAAAGATTTTAGTTATCATACAGTATTTGATCTACTTTACATTTCATTCACTAAAAAAGGACTTATCTCTTATTCTTTGCATAGCTATTGTCAGTTTGAGATACTTGTCCTTAGTAAAAATGCAACAAGAATGGCTACATCATTTAGGGGGCCCAGAGCAAAATAAAAATGTGAGGCCTTTTGTTCAAAAGTTATTAACAATTTCAAGACAGTTACAGGAGAGCATTAAACCAAGCGCAGGGCCCTTTTGAGTGAAGGGCCTTACGCAGCAGCACAAGTCAGACTGCATGGACGGTGGCTCTGGTGGTGGCATATTCCAGCTATTTCTAAGTCCTATGCTCTGTAATCACATTTCCTGCCACCCATCTATACTAGAGATATGCAAACCTCAAAAAGTTTGGAGCTTTTATTTCTATTTCCAGGTATCAAGTGGATATATGTTTTCATAAATTACATTGGTTAGAAAACTAAGATTTTTTTTTAACATTTTTTGAGATTTTGGGTGTCAGCCAGGTTGGTAAAAAAGAAAAACTCAGTAGGTGATGAATACCCCAATTACCCTGATTTTATTAATTCACATTGCATGCCTGTATTAAAACATCACAGGTACACTATAAATATATACAACTATTATGTACCCATAGTAATTCAAAATAAATTAAAAAGAAAAGCAATAAAAAACCTTAAAGAAACTCAGTACTATTTTTCTAAGATAGAAGAATACTAGTACCTCATGTGAACACATTGGTGATTGGGGTCAGGGAGAGGTTAAAGCCTTCAGAGTTGGGATTTACTCATCTCATTGGAGTAATTCTCTCACCTCTAAGTTCATATGAATTTTATTTTGGTAAAATACAAATTTTTGGTGAGAAAAGAAAAATAGGATTCACAAAATAACAGCCTCAACTATAACCAATAAGCCATGCAGTCATTCCCTTAGTCAGACACTCTGGTAGGCATCAGTCAGCGATTTTATTTTATTTTTTTGAGACAGAGTCTCACTGTGTTGCCCCAGCTAGAGTGCAATGGTGTCATCAGAGCTCACAGCAACCTCAAACTCCCAGCCTCAAGCGATCCTCCTGCCTCAGCCTCCCGAGTAGCTGGGACTACCGGTGTGCACCACTACGCCCGGCCAATTTTTTATTTTTTGTAAAGACGGGGTCTCACCACTGCCGAGGCTATCAGTCAGTGTTTGTATTCCCTATGTTTTGCACCTGCAAAGAGAAGGTGTTGCAAAAAGGAAAAGGGAGATAGTCCGTAAGGCAAATGCTGCCATCTAGAGAGACACAGAGGAGAACATACTGACAGTGGTCATTTTTCAAGTAAAATTCCAACACAAATAAAAACCTTTAGACAGTGAGTAGCAAAATTTTCCAAGAAGAGATCACCCTTTCAGAGAAATCAGCATTTTGTAAAAAGGTGCCTTTAAAAATTCATCTAATTTGAGATGATGGATTTCTACGCTAATAATTAGATACAACAGTGAACTTACCAAGAGATTTTTTTTAGTGTTTAAGCAGGAACCTTTAAAGATGACTTTCCTAAGCCTGTTAGGAAAATAACTGCATGACAGCTAGCTGTTTTACCTGTCTAAAAAGTAAATGAGCACAT
>CM052456.1:3209442-3282891 GCA_028533085.1 Varecia variegata
TACTCAGGATTTGTCTGTGTGGAAGTTCTAAAATTTAAGATTACATCATGAATTTCAAATTTTTCTGAGCTATATACTTACCTGGGATATATTTTTAGATTATATTTATATATACATATACAAGTATATTCTATTTATATATTTTAAATTATAAAAAATAATCTATAAATTGAGATCTGCCATTTAAATAGAAGGCCTCAGGCCTCTGTATATCCAGTAATAAGAATCCCTATAATTATTTGAGTAATGTCATCAGCATTATTCATTCATTGAGCAA
Source organism: Varecia variegata (assembly GCA_028533085.1). Taxonomy (NCBI): domain Eukaryota; kingdom Metazoa; phylum Chordata; class Mammalia; order Primates; family Lemuridae; genus Varecia; species Varecia variegata. The sequence goes on from CM052456.1 coordinate 3,209,720, forward strand.
ATACTTATTAAACACCTGCTGTACCCCAGCCAGTGTTGTGTGTTCTGGGGATGCAAACACGGTGCTCAGCTCGGATCGTTTGAGCTCAGGAGTTCAAGACCAGCCTGAGCAAGAGCGAAACCCCGTGTCTACTAAAAATAGAAAGAAATTAGCTGGACAACTAAAAATATATATATAATTAGCCGGGCATGTTGGCACATGCCTGTAGTCCCAGCTACTCGGGAGGCTGAGGCAGGAGGATTGCTTGAGCCCAGGAGTGTGAGGTTGCTGTGAGCTAGGCTGACGCTACGGCACTCTAGCCTGGTCAACAGAGTGACACTCTGTCTCAAAAAAAAAAAAAATTAGTAAATTTTATGTTATATTTTACGACATACACATAAAAAATCTTGCACAGGTGGTAACGGACTCCTATGGGTTGCAAGTGCATTGGGAACCATTGGGAACCAGGAATGGCAGGAGAGTGATGAGAAAAGGGTGGTGAGGACAAAATACAGCGTCTCCCTTAACACTGTTTCAAAACAAATAAGCAAAAAGTTACTTGCCTATTACATAATTTGAATAAAGTATACCCCTAAATACATAATAATAGTATGGAATAAATTCCTTATCCCTACTACAATTTATCATCCATGGATGTCAGAAAAAATCACATCCACTTTTGGCAGCAAAAAGCAGACAAAATCAAACAACGCATTTGGGGTGATGGCTTTTATTAGGATACTATTCTTTGAGTTATTTATCTGAAGAATGTAACAGTAGTTAGCTTTCTTTAAAAGTCACTCTATGGCAAAATCTAAAAATGATAGAGCATGCTAAGCAGAAATTTTGTCTTCTTCATTATCCCATCTAAAGAATTTAATACCAAGATTCATGTGTACAAAGCAATTTCTTCCAAAAACAATTTTTTATTAGGGAAAGTTTAACAATTTGAGGTGGACTGTATCAGTATTTCTATAAAAGTAACTATAAAAATGAAAAATATTGTGGAGTATCCATGTTAGAGACTTCCAAAGTTCTATACCCATATGGTGCTCAATAAAAAGCTATTAAATCAACATCTTAATATCTGACATTTAATTGGCCAGCATGCCTGCCTACTGTTGACATCTATCTGGTTATGAATTAATCCAAGGGAGAGTGACATAAATTCAGTGTCAACATTTTTATATAAAATTCACTAAATTTAAATTCACCAAGTTTATATTTTCCTTTTCAACATCCCTTTATTTCTTCTGTTTACTATTTCTACCCATATGGATTTAGGTCCAGAATCTGAAAACCTAAAATAAATCATGCCAGATAAAAATAAACTTGAATTTCAGTCCAATTGAGAAGGACACAATTGTATTTACACATCTTTAAAATTCACCAGGATTAATATTATATAATGTGTAATTATTTTTAATGTAAGACCAAAGAAAATTGTGGAAGCTGATAGATTTTTCTGAAATCTGAATATTGAATATATCAATATTAAGCATTTATTATATAGGGGAGTGTAGATTCAAATCCTTAATTTATGTTTAAAACAACTCTAATGCGAAATGATTAAATGATTAAAAAGAACTGAAGAAGAACTACTGAAGTAATATTTCCTGGGTTCAAATCCTGGCTTTACCATTTATTGTACAGCCCTGGGCAACTCATTTTACTTTCTCTGCCCAGTTTTCTAATCTGTAAAATGGAAATAACAACATACTGTCTTCATAGTACAGTATCGCTGCGAAGAGTCAATAAAGGACTTCCAACAGTAGAATAATCAATAAATATTGATTTCATATTATTTTCATATTATTAATAGTCCCTTGTTCAAAAATAATAAAATTAAGACTAAAAAGGTCATTTTACTCACTAATATTAAACTTGTAGTAAAATGTGAGATTGGATTCTAATTCTGTACTAAATCTTGATATGCTGGAAGAAAAATATTTCATCACTGGAAGGTTATTAAAATTATATTAATGGCGTTTAGGTAGAAACATAAAAAGTATAACAGTTGTTGCTTCTACTTAGCATTATAATAATAAATTTTTATTGGGGGAGAAATAAAATTTCAAAATCGAGACATCTTTCTTCATGCTAACAGCCAAAATATATAAGAACATTTTTTGGTAATTGTTCATATATTTTAAGGTCTTTTCCTTTGTAAGATTTTTTGTAATTATTCAGGCACTTTAACCAAAAGCCAATCTTATGGTAAATAACAATGAACAGATGATGTTCTGGTTTGGTGTGTAAAATATTTGTTGGTTAGTATAAGAATGAAGTCTTAGGAACAATCTCCTCAGTTATGAGACATGCAGGTTTTGATGGTGGTAAAGATCCAATGTCCTCCATACGTTTTATGAAGTTTAGTATAAGCCAAATATATTTTAAACCTTCAAGAGTTTTTCGATGCAAACAATATGTTTCACTTAAAACTACTAATTAAAATAAAAAATATTGGGAGGATTTTAGGGTAAAAATTTAAAGAAAATAAATAGAGATATACTACCATAAATAGATTGGTGGAAACTTTTATGAAGAAAAGCAAATTTATCCTTAGTCAGGGCTGTTTCCTAACGCTGTTTTTTTATGTGATTGACTGATGTTTTGTTCTGCTTGTTTCTGTGCTATGCAAGTTTAATGTTTGTTTTCTATCTATCAGGATCTTGTTCTCCTCCTCCATGATAAACCTTGCATTCTGCTAATAGTATCAGTTACAAAAAATTAACCAAGCTAACTTTTATTGGCTTGTTTTCCTGGAGTACAAACATGATGAGATGAGATGCACCCCTGACCCCCGAACCCATCAAGTCACGTCATACGACTGTGGCGATTGGAATCTATGGCAAGGTCTGTTGTCAAGGCATTGTTTAAAAACTAAATGAAGAAATATCTCTCACCTACCAAGATAGCATAGTGAGTGATGCTATTGCTCAGAATCTGGGCTAACATTTAGTGTTTGGTTTTGTTTTCTAAAACTTTGTTAAGGTGATTTTTGCAGTTGTCTAAAATTTAAAACTTCTTTATAAGTTCATATAAGGTTTTATTTTCTTCTTCTCCCTGTACTTTTCATTTTTACCAAAGGTCCTTTTATAGAAAAAGTAAATGAGCTTTTCTATATGCAAATAGAAAATTCTTTAGACATCTGGGGCAGGGGTTTGTGAGAAGGGAAGGAAGAAAGCAGATAAAATATCCCAACTCCAAAAATCATCTAAACTGAGATAGAAAGTAGTAGCAGGAAATTAATACCAGGTTGTAAAAGAAAAAAAATGTGAATATAATGAAGCAAATGTTGAGCCAGATGCTACATATGAATGAGCCCCTCTTCTGGGACAAGCTGGTCACTTTTATAATATCCAAGTGGCCCAATCAGAGCTTATGCCTTTCCCAAAGTTCCTACCTGGAAACTCATAGTAGCTGACTTTTTCACAGGATTTGGCTTAAGAAAATTTTAGACTTGCAAAAAAACACCATATTTCTGTTTTGTATTTGTCAAAAGTGATGGGATCTTTTTCCAATCAATGCATTTTACTTAAAAAGCTGAGTTTTTTCATTTTTACATAGTTATATTTTGCTCATGAACAAAGACTTGTTCTTCTATAACCCACAAAAAGACATAACCATATTTCAATATGCATTCAAGCAAAAACTTAGTTGTAACAGTTGGAAACATGAATATTGGTAACATTTATCTGTCTGTCCAGGCAGACACAGTACAAACTGAAAGAAAAATATCAAAATTCACTTTAAATACCTGTTAATCAACTAATTTACTATAGGCATAATTGCCTACTTAGAATATCTGGTAAATGTACTCTAACTTTGGAAACAGTAGTTAAAAACAGGGTAACAAAAGAGAAGCTAAATAGTTTTGGGGGAAACCCTATTATTAGAATGGAACATGATAATGTTGACTTAAATTGCTTCATAGAAAGTTTTCCAGTCTAACTAGACTGAAAAGTAACCCAGTAATTTCAACAACATTGTTAAATCATTAGCAAATTCCTTTGGGGAACTTCATGAGATGAACTATAAGAGAAGCCTGTCAAGAATTCACCGGCATGCAAAGCATATGTATACTTGTATGCCTTCAACCCAAGCTTATTAAGATCTACCATCATATGTTTTCAAACATACTACACAAACCCCTTGCGGGCCGAGGCTGAGGCCAGATGTGGTATTTTATCTATATTCTACCCCTTCTCTGCTCCCTGGCTAGCATTTCACTGAGTGCAGACAGTTTAGCACACACTAAGTGCCACATAATTGTTGACAAATAGACCACATATATCCCTTCATACGTAATATATGGTATCATGAAATGTATATATTTCAAGTATTAAAAATATACATCAAATTAAGATAAAAGGGAACAAAGGGGAAAATAAAACACATTTTATTTCCTTTCACATAATTTGTCTGGTATTGAATGTGCAAAATAAACTATTTCAAGCAGAATCTACATAGAACACAAAATTTTCTAATCATGGAAAAGAGATACTTTCAAGTTCATGGAAGTAACTAACGGTAGATTACCAAAGACATCTGATCCCTTTTTCTCACCACCTTATCAAATATAGCACTAAAAATTACTCAGAAAAGCACTGTGGCAGTACGTTGCTCCAAAATGTTGCCAGTTAGAAAATGCATTTTAACATCAGATGGTCCTTCACTTCCCCAGGCTTCCTTCATCATTAAAAAATACTTGTGTAGTCTGATGCATTTTTCCAGAGAGCAATGAATAGGTTAGATCCGCACCCGACTATATCCACTGACATACAGACTGACTGATGGAAACTTCTAACAGCCTTAAGACTTTAAGCCTTGATACAAGGGTTTACATCAGACCCTTCAGAGAAGAGGAAAGCCACTTAATCCTAGAAACTTGCTAAACTTCCTACAAGACAAACCAGAGATTTTGTGTATTCTATTAAATCCAAAAAAAAAAAACCAGTAAAATAAGACTTTTATATCTCTATGTGTTCATATTTCTTTTTTTTTCCCTGTATAATTGTGTATTGGGAAAACAAGTGCTTAAGATTGGTGGCAAGTGGCACCCCAATTTCATTGTGCACAATGCATCATTCTTCCTATTAAGTGCTACTGCTTGCTTGGGTCCCTGACAATAATTGCTACCACTTCATTCTAAAATGATGTGCAGGTTTAAAAAAAAAAAAATAGGAGAGGGACAGAGAGAAAGAGAGAGAATGCCAAAGAACACTATGCTTATCCTCCTAAAAGCAAATTCAAAGGTTTCATAATTTAAATAGAAAGTGACCAGAGCTCACATTTGCCCACGTGCTTTTTATTAAATTACTGAAAGCTTTTTTTTATCTCTCTGCATTTTTTAATTCTCAATTCCAATGTATATTTTCTATGATTTTGTACTGAATGAGAAAAAACTCCCAAAAGACTGCATACCAAAAAGCAGAGCCTCCTGTTCTCTGAGATTGATGGATGTTTCTGAGGAAATCCAGCATGCAATTTTCAAAACCTGCAGGTTCAATGTAAGTTAAACCATGTGGCCTCTCCCCAAATCATCCCTTCCTTTCAAAATCACTCAGCAGAGCTCCCAGTTGCCCTCTTCCTGTGAATCTCTCTGCGCTGGTCTGCTCCCACCAGGCCCCAGCTCTGCAACTGGAGAGCCCTTGTGGGTGGAGGATCCCCGTGCCTCCTCATTTGTTTGTCTTTCCCTCTTTTTATTGCAGATAAGAAATTTATAAATAAAAAAGAAAACTTTCCTTTAAAAATACAGGGCATGTTTTAAGTGTGCATTAAAACCACCTGGAGGGGCTTGACAAAAATACAGATTCCTGGCTTCATTCTGAAACTATTGAATCAGAACATCCAAGGGATTCGCATTTTACATCAGAGAGCTTCTTATAATGGCACTAATATTATTTTTATGTTACTGCAAGAGTAAGGAAAATACTCTTAAAAGGACCAGCTCTTTCCATAACAAAACACATATTTTGAAAATGTGCATTGCTGAAAAAATTAGAATCAAGAACTCAGCCTGAAGCAGATGTTAAAATATCAAGCTACACAATATGTCATCAGTAAATTTTTTTTAAAAAAAAGAAAAAGAAATTTTACTAGAAAATGCAGCTTTTGTTTGATTACTTGATTTTTAAATACAGTCATGTAGGATCGCGTAAAGTCTGAGGGTCGTATGTCATCATTTGAAGATGACGACGTCTGACCTTAATTCTCAGACAAGAGAAATGAAATGCACCTTAGGTGAAGAATTAGCTGTCCATTTGGAAAACATTTTTTTGTTGGTTCATTTTCACTCTGCCCAGGCCTCCTTTATCTGGGGATTTGCACGGGATCCTGCTGGAGGGTCTCAGAGTTGTTAAGTGACAATCTCGAAGGCAATTTGGGATTAGCCAGTTTAGCCAGGTGAGCGGAGGGTTTCGGTTCGGGAAAGCCAGCGGCAGCTCTGCCGGAAGTAAGGGCGGCGAAGGGCTTTACCGTGCGCCCCGGAGCCGACTGCGGTCCCGATGGGTGCGGTGGCACCGCGCGCGCGGCAGGGGATTAACCGCGCCCCAGCGCGTGCCGCTCACGCCCGCTCCCCGCCAAGGAGCCGGTGGCCCAGCAGCATAAATACTGGATGACACTCTCCTGGGTATGCATTAGCACTTTCTAGGGGAGCTTGTCATTGAGTACTGTGACCTAAGCACTCCGAAATCGGGTTGCAGAAAAGCGCAAGTTCAGAAGGATCCGAGTAGAAATCAGGCCCCTCCAGCGTGCTCTGACTTGCGCGTTATTGCTCAAACACCAGAATGCATTTGCTTTGTCGCTCCTGAGACTGCAATGTCTTCCTCAGCAGTAGAAAAAGGGAAGGAAAGCTTATGATCAATGTCTTTATGTTTGTACAGGAAGTGTTATTTCTCTCCTCCAAAGCCTGCGTCCCCAGTGTGTGCCCGTCCACGTTCGGAGAGACGGCAAGGCTATAGAACGGGAGTCTCCCTGCTCCACGGCGGGGTTCAGGGGTCACACTGCCAGCATCACCTCTGAGCTCGTGAGACTTGCAGCATCTCGGGCCTTACCTGGACCTACTGAATCAGAATCCGCATGAGAACTGGATTCTCATGTGGTTCATGCGCACATTCAAGTTTGGGATGCTCTGCTCTAGAAAGCTGCAACAGGTGAGCGTGACAGGTACAGATACGGTCCACGAGTTCCAGAACACATTTCAGATTTTATTGTGTAGATAAAGGAGGATAAAGGAAGATTTTGAGCACGGGAGTTATTTTAGAAAAAGTAATAAGATACTTTGTATTAAAATTTGAAAATTTATATCCATATATGCATATATGTATATAAATCTTATATTTAATAAAAACAATTAGAATCTTATTATTTACTTGACAGCCATGTAGAATAAATGATTTAAGAAGTATTTAAATGTCATACTTTGTCCTATATTTGTTTTTCTACTAATTTCTAAAGAGTATCAGGGCTCCTTGCTCCTAGTTTGGAGGAAGCGAAGTAGTCCCAGGCATATAATTCTCAGGCAACATTTTATCAAATAGCAATTCAACAAAGGCTCGCTTCCCAGATGAGGAGATCACAAAACACATGTCAACCTAGTTACCACCTAAAGGAATCTAATGCATCATGAAAAGCATGCAGTAAAATGGAAAATGGAAAAATTGCAGAGAATTTGTAAGTAAAACAGAGAAACAGAGACAGGGAGAAAGACAGATATTGACAGAAAAAGAGGATGAGGAAACATATAGGTGTGTCCTCTACAATCTAAATTCTGCCTATCCAAATTCAGGAACTTGATGAATTCTGACAGCGGGGGATGCTTGCACTTTTACAGAACACCGGGCAGGAGAGAGGCAGTGGTGGAGGGAATATAACTAGTCCCATTCACCTAGATATCCACTGGGAGAGAACTGATAGAATATAAAAACAAAACAATCTGCCCTAGCCATCCTTCCCGTTAATGAATCACAATGGCGACTTACTTTTACAGCATATGATGCATAACTCAAGAGTGTGAAGTTGCTGAGCTTATTTGTAGCTTTTTTTCTTCTGTGCCTGTAGTCGCTTCGCCATGAGTGTGTCCCCTCTTAGTTGGCGGCCAGCACAGCAGGGGCAGGGCTGCCTGGTGGGTGTAAGTCTGGTCTGAAATTGTGGCTGGAGCTGGCAGGGAAACCATCCACGCAGGACTGTCATCCACAACAACCATGGCTCATTCGGACACCGAGTAGAGCGATTTTCCTGTCTCAGCTCCCACGCCATGCCAGTTCCCTCAACCTGACTGACTCTTGTGGAAGGCTGGTACCACCTGTAGACAATGACAGCAGCTATTCTAGCTAGAAACACATACCCGGTAACAGCTACGTCCCTGAGTCTGCTATCATAGTTCCACAAGCCTCCCTTTAACAGCCATTCCTGTGGCGGCCGCCTGAAGACGTATTTCCTTGGCGATGGGGCACTACAAGGAAACAGTGTAGAAGGTCACTTAAGGAGCAGTGAAATCTAGGCAAGCTACTTAACACCTCTTTGGGCTTCAGTTCCGCCATGTGTAATATGGGGATAACATTAATGCACACTTCATGAGGCTGTTACGTGGATTAAATTGGGGGTGTGTGTATTTGTGTGATATGCATAAACATACACAGAACTTGGCACATTTACTTACTGTGCTACATAAATGTTAGTTGTTATTATTGTCAAATGCCGGCTCCCCAAATATTGCTAACACAACCCACTGCTAAGAGAGAACTGAGTTAATCGCTTCCTGGGGTAAGGAAGAGCACAACCTCAACAGAGCTTTGACAATGTCTTGAAGGAGGAAGCAGCAAGGTCAGAATGTGTTGAGAATTGCAAGTTTGGTTTATGGTGGAGCTTTGAGATAGGGAGCTTGACTATGAGAACTGAGTGAAGATTAGGATACAATTGTTCAGCCCTAACTGTCTTTTGGTATTTTCCTTTGAAGATTTGGTGGGTCTTTAGGGAAGTTCCCATCACAAACAACCAAGCCATTTGCCTGGGTGAGAGTCTCATGGAATAGTGGTCACAGTAGTATAGACAGCAAATTTGTGGGGGAAGGAGAAGCAGGTGGGAGACAGTTTGAGTTTTCAATGTCAGTCCATGTATGTGAGAAGAAGATTTGGCTGTCATTGTGTACTCTTCTTCTTCGTATTATTACTATCACATTTCTCTGAATAGGTACAAGTTGGCTTGCTACCATTATAGCCAGATTACTAGGATAATCTATTTTTTCATATAGTCACCCAGGAAATATTAAAATCCTAAGAAATCAGACAAAACGGAAGAAGTTCCTGGGAAGTCAGATGAATGAAGCAGTAGTCTGGAAGATTCCAGGAGATGTAGGGAGGGAGTAAAGTAGACACACTGACTAGGGAGATGGGATCAGAAACAAGCTGTGCCTGTAGCACATTTTTTTCTCATGTCAGCCTGCTCTCTTCCAACATTTATTTGCTCTTTTACATTGGGTTTCATTCTTAGATGACAAGTATCAGCCACTGTATTTGTTTTGGTTTGTTATTCCTTTTATAGCCATTAGCGTATCTGAAAGATCCTTTGAGAAAGGCACTGCACACAGCGTTACTAGAAATAAGAGTGACCTTTGCAGATAGACGTGTGTAGCTATATTAAAGAGAGACAGTTGGCTACAGTAAGGGGTGAGGGCCTTGGAGCCACGTGAATCTGCCTTCAGATCCACCAGTATGTTTTTATCCCATACTAGCCAGGTGGACTTGTGCATGTTATTTAACCTTCCCCAAACTTTGCTTTCCTCACACACAAACTAAGACCACAATATCTACTTCCAGGAATATTTTTAAGAAAGAGATAATTACCAGCAAAGAATAATTCTCAGTAAATTATAACTATAATAGAGATTGCCAGTGTACTTTGAATTTTATAGTTTATAGCTATATATATGCATTCTTGCTTATGATATGGAAACGTATCACTGTGTAGTAGTTATGGTTTCAGTACTATATAGTACAAATTAGTATTTGAAACATATAGGCCATTTCTCTTTCAACAAAACTGAAACCTTCTTATTAATCATTACACATACACTCAACATCACAGAATTTAGTTTTAGTTGCCAACCATAACTGATTAAGTGTTGTACCTAAAATTTCACCTATCTAGCAAATAATCCTATTCTTATCTATACTCAGGGCACTCAATTTTAATGTCAATTATTGTCATTCATTTCCTCAGAATGATATTTGCTGTTGAACTTTCTCCATTTTCATAACATTAAAAATTCTAGATTATCAAAAAAAATCTGAAAGTATACAAAAAATTTTTTTAATTACTAGTTCACCTATAGCATTTTTAAGAAGAAAACTTATTTGGGCTTAAAATCGATTTATTATAGCAAATGAATACCAGATCCACATGCTAGAAGCATGGATTGATAAGAGGTTTCAAAGGATCTAATAATAAATTAACTAAAAGGCAAACTTCAATTCTAATTGTATATTTTCCTTTTGGTTCTGTTTGGGTATCTTTATGCTAACAACATAACTATGTTTGTCATCTCTGATTTTTATTTGAGATAAAATTTATCCCAAAGAGATTTATAATGAAAAGGGATGAAATTGGCATCCTAAAAAATGGCATTTTTGAATACGTGTATTTCCTTTTAATACTATGTCGAAACTGAATAGCAACAGTGTCTTTTCTCCTTCTCTTCCTTTTTGTGAAAGGTGCCCAAAGAGCCCATACATCCAGGTAGCCTTCAGATGCAGTGTCAGAGAGCCCCCTCTTCTATCACTCCCTGATGATGAATGAGGCTCTTTTTCTAAACAAATAAGCACTTCAGAGAGTTACCCTTGACAGGGCTGTTAATCCAGACAGCCTTCCTTATCACTACAGAATTCAAGGGCTGAAGCTGTACAGGATCCCTGCACTGCCTGGCTCTGGGGCAGCTGTCGGGAAGCTGCGTGGCCCATGGCCACCCTTTTCAAAGAACAGCCAGCCTCTGCCCCTCTCTTCAGTGTTCCCTCTGCTACCCGATCTGGTCTTCAGCTAACTGGGGATTTTTTTTCTATTAAAAAAATTCAAATCATTTATGTTATGCATGAAGCAATTAAGAAAAGTAATTTGCCAGCATACATTTTCATTCACGCAAAGAAAATAAAAGACAAGGGAGGTTAAACGATTGGTTCTGGTCGTACATGCACAGAACTAGAATTACTACTTCTGGATTCCAGTATATGAAACACAGAGACAATCTCTTATCAGCAATGTATAAATTTCTTACCAAAACTCTCTGGCTCTTGACTTTGCTTCCATTGACATCTAGACTAAAGGTCAGCATTTCTCTTACATTCCAGAAGCTATTAGGCATCAGCTTCAACTTATATTCCTGTTAAGAATTGATGAGTTGACCTACATTCAACCAAGTTCAACAAACCTCTCAGTAGCATCTCTCAAAATATGTCCAGATGATGGTTAAGAAATGAGGAATTCTTTAGCTAGCATATACTCTCTTGATATTTTAAAAGTATCAACATATATTTTTTCAATAAAAGTAAAAAGTTAAACATCAGTTTTGCCTCTGCACTCGGTTAGCAGGCGCTCCAGACCTCCTCCTGCCCTCCCCTATTTTCCCATCCCCACAGTGCTGCACCGCAGGAGAGATGCGGAAATAAAGAATGCGTATTTCTTATCCCAGTCACAAGCCTAATGTCTTAAAAGGTTTAGGAGAGGCATGTGACAAAGCCTGTTTGAAAAGCAGAGCATAATGTGTTTTCAGTTTATAAATTATAAAATATTCAAAAGCACAGGCTAACACCAAGGAATTGGTTACTGCTGGATATCTGGAACTGTTTTCTCTTTCCTTCTCTTATCTGCTTGCTTTCCCTTTCTTCTCATTAAGAAAAAATGCAAATCAAATGCAAATGAGATATGCCTTAGGCCAAGAAGATAAGATGGAAAACCACTGTGTCAAAAAAAGAGAAAGAATATGGGGGGTCTCTATGAATGGTTATCAAACAAATTGTTTAATCACAGCATATTTGGATTGACCCAGTCCTGGAATGTTATTTTCTAATTTGCATGTTGCTTGAATTTTAAATCTTACAACCTTATAGTTAAGCAAAACAGGCATATTATTTTATATTTTGTTTTCAATTTTCTGCACAAAGAGTCTAAAATTTGGAGTTTATAAAAAGGCTGCTCAGGGCAGAAAGTTTGCTACGCTGTTTCAATTCAGAATTGCTGCCTAGTAGGTATTATAAAAAAAGCTCAGCATCCTGTTAGATTATGTCATTGGGTTTGCTAAGAAGGAAGAGCTGGAATATGCTCTGTCACAGCAATATTGAGCTTCCTAATACTCAGAATCTGTGTGGTAGCAATTTAAGCCATAAATTGGGATCTACAAACCTTTCTGAAGATTCAATATAAATCAATGATTAAGAGGGTCGGATTAAAACGGCTCAAGAAGATTCTAGAGTAGCAGGAGAGCCTGGTGATTTCACATTTTGTATAAATTTATATGCATGAACATCAGATCTAATTGAAAAGGTTAAAATCTTCAGAAGGATTAATTCTATTCTAATGCTCACAGATAGGGTTGTTACTTCACATAAAAAAACCCTTTCATTAAATTCCATGGATGATATTTAAAATAATTTGTATTTATTATGAACCAGTGAAAGGGATAATGTTATTTAGAATCTCAATACAACTTAAGTGGTAAAATATTACAAGGAGAGAGTTAAGCATGATCTCCAGCCACTCCCAAACCCTGGCCCCTCAACCCTTCATTCTGTGGTTATGTCATGCTTTTCTCAGATCATCACTAATCTTTATGGCAAAGAAATATGTTTCCTTCAAGTAATAAGACTGTATCAGTATATAGTTATGATAGTTACATAAATCCAGAAAATCTGTTAAACATCTTTTGACCCAACTTGAGACTCAATTCAAAACATTGCCATTGTTATATAACTATATCTATCATTACATTTCTTTATGAGTTTTATGGAGATTTCAACAAATAGATGAAAATATTTTATTTCTAACGTCAAGTATAGAAAATGTATTATAATACTCTATTAAGAGAAGAAAAATCTTAATTTCCAGATATATTTTAATCAATGCCTCTTGTATCAAGATGGCTAGAGAGCTGCTGAAAGATATATGATGCGTGCCTAAGCTGAATGTACAATGGGGGCTCTCACAGGGGATCATGTAAGTGAGAGACAGTTCAAAAGTAAAGTAAAAGAAAAAGAATTAGAGAATTTACCCAATTTCAAATGCCTTGGCTTCAGAGGTTATGACAAAACTTGACTGTCATTTAAAAAATAAGAAAGCAAGGAAAAATTACTTTTAGAGATAGGTGATTTTTTTAAAAATTGAATCGAGAAGATAAAAATTAAAGAAACAAATTTTTATATGTAATGGAAAAGACGTCAAAATTAGGCTTAAAACAAATCAGAGTCACCTTAGAGGTAGCTGCAAGTTTACAGCCTTCAAGTATTGTTATGGAAATAAAAGGATATCGTATGAAACACTTATCCTCGTTCTTATATATTGAAATTATATGTATATCCTTGTTCTATACATTAAGTCTTATGAAAAATCTTACCTGTTTTTTAAAGGAATTGCTATGTCTATCTCAAGTGAGTTTACCTACAGTCCCTTATCTTTGAGTAAATAAATGATTGGATAGTGATATCGCCATCAATGACATGTTTCTGAGAAATTAAAGAGGAAGCATTGAGCTTGAGGTGTTTGGATAGAGGAGGATCTTCCAGGCCTTTCAGAGAGGTGTATTCCTTTCCAATAATCAGGCAGATGCACATCGCGATTGCTCTTTATTTTGACCTATCTATTGACTAGCAGGTAGGACATTCTGCTAAGGAACAAACACAGCAGCATCCCCGAGAAGCTATCAAGTGTGATGTAACTGCCCGTGGAGAGATTGTGCCCCTTGTTTTCCTCTCTCTGTTATCTCACTAGACAAATCTCTCCAGCCTTTAATTGCACCATTGACTCTGCAATAATTAACAGTTTGGGTTTGAGTAGGGTCTTTATAAACAAAAAAACTATGTAATAGATTTCGGTGTTTTCGATATATACCTCCATTTAAGTATGGAATCGATTTGTAAAATAGAAATTGCTTGGCAACTCTCATTTAATGATTCATCTGGACCCTGCAGAAAGCATTTGGATTGAGTATTCTTTAAGACAAATACACGAGGTTGATTTAATTGATATCGGAGTCTCTCAACATTTATCGTTCGATACAATCTGTATGGCTTGATAGCATGTTATCTTTTTTTTTTTTTTTCCTGGAAAAGATCAACTAAAGTGAAAGAGATTCTGCCTTTGTAGTTCCCCCCAAAATAAACATTAACTCTTGCATCAGAGACAGCAGGCTGAGGGAAGGCCATCAGCCCACTTTACAGCTTGCTGGAGGTGGAGACTGCTGCCGGGAGGCCCAGGTTAGAAAATGCCCTTTAATAATGGAGCTTATTTTAGCTCCAGAGGAGATAATTCACTGGGCTTTCATCAGTTACACTCACATCTCATGAGATTTTATTATAGGACAAAGTAGAGTAGATGACTCAAACAAAATAATTCTCCAAAACAAAATGAGAAATTGACTTCATACTATAGCACTTGTTATGCCTAGTTTAAATGTATACGCAAAAGGGTCTAGCTCATTATTAGAAAATAATTCAGCAAGAGGAAACAATAATAGTTCTCTTATTGAACGCTTTTTAGTGGTGTGATGATATTATAGAATATTTATTCTGAATGAAGACTTGATACAGTGGAGATTTATTTTCCCAAGGAGGTGCTATGAAGCTGTATCTCTTCATCTGTATGAAAATTTTACACTTGATTCAGCGTGTTTTCATATTACAAAACAAAATTGCGTTTTTAAACTAATGTATAATTTTTATCACTAACTTATTCCTAGATCTGTATGAGCACATTTGTGTGTGTGTGCGTGTTAGTTTACATTTAGAGAACCTAAGAACTTTGATTCTACTTAGGAAAACAACCTTCAAATAAATTTTGTCTTCATCCTATCTTAAACACAAGTTTTGATGTGAAACCGACCTCCACTTTTCATCACATTTGGCCTTGCTCAAATAAACCCCCGGGACCTAGAGCAAGCAAAGTTGGGTCAGAGGCTGAACAAGACAGAGCCTAAGCGATGTCTCCTTGGTGACCACCAGGATGAGCATTCGAACTAACACTGGCTTCAAGGACCATGTGAAGGTGGGGGTTTAGGATTTAAAAGTGTCATGTATGGAAAACACAAGAAATACAGCTCCACAGCTTATTAGGCGCGCCCAGGGCTGGCCACCTAACTTGCAGGACCTGGCGCAAAATGAAAATGCAAGGCAATGGCAGAGCATTAAGCCAAGTGCTGGGTCCCCTGTCTCGAGGCCCTGGTGACTGCCCCGGTCACACCGCACATCTGTGAAGCCGGCCCTGGTTGTGCTGCAACTTGTAAGTAAAGAATAGTTTCATTTGCTCTGAGTAACTTCTCCACGCTTCACATTATTCTCCATCAACTAGTCCCGTAGCACAAATCTCCATCTGCATTGATTGGACATCCATTTGGGGACCTTTTACCTGGCCTCTGTTTGTGTGGCTTCATATCTTTATGACATGGAATGAACAGCGTGGCGCCACGTTGCTGTTATCCATTAACCATCCCTGTTTTCCTAATCATCCCTGACTCCATCTCTCTCTGTCCTATCTGTTATTGTCTTCGGGAAAGAGATGTGAGGTTTCCTTCGCCTGTTCTGGTTTACACGACATGATTTGTGTATCTGCCTACGAGAGTTTCTCAAATGAACTCTGTGCATTATCTTCCCCCAGCCCCTGCTCCTCTGAAGAGAGAAGAAAAAGGTCGTACATCTGTAAAATGACAGCACTTATGAAAAATGGGCGCTTGGCCCACATGGCTCTCATCAGACACAGACTCATCTGCTGTGCCACGGACTCGCTCATTTCCTTCGGAATCAGACTGCAGTTAAAAACAGGAAACACCTAATAAATTGCCTGGTCTATCAAATTAACAAAGCATAAAGAAACTTTCGAGGTAATCAATGAGTACTGCTTGTCTAAAAAATGCGAGTGTCAGATACAAGGGACCTAGAATTGTGATCATATTTTTCTCTATAAAACCACTTTAAGATGTCAAACTAACCTAAATTTAGAAAGAAAGAAGCCCCACTCAGAGAAAGTGTGGAAAATCGGACTTTCTAACCTAGTTTTTTTCGTAGATGGACTTAAAGCATTTCAGAAGCAATATGACATTTTATCACATAATCATTTGTTAGGATGCTTAGGCAACACATATTAAAAAAACAGAATAAGCTAAATATGCAACAATCATGCAAGTGTCAGGATTCCCAAGGTAGTACCCTTTTGCGTGAAATTACTCAGTTCCATTTTTTAATGAGAAAAAAATCTCAGTGTTACGAAAAGATTTTATCATAGCAACATCTAATTGCCAAGAGCTGCTTGTTTTCATTCTTCTTACCTAGAGTGAAATCAGTAATAAACCATGAAGCAAGAAGAAATTTTCGTGGGCTGCATTTTGGATTAGAAAAATGCAAGTGAATTTAAATTTAGAAAAAAAAATATATATGCCTATACAATTATAACCTTTCCCACCTCTGCTCCTAAAAATATCCTTTCTCCATGAAAAAATAGATTGGGGAGGTCTGAAAAGACTTAGAGAAATCTAATCTCCCTAATGTTTATGTGTTCTAGGTTTCATTCTTATCCTTAAAGAAGCTTCTAGAAAAATGTCAAGAAAATAACTTTTTAGAGATGACAAAAAGAATAGTCCTTAAATTTCTACATTTGAACACACTCATTAGGAAAACAACTTTTATTTCAAGACAGAATTCAACTGCTCTATCCCTCAGAAGCAACACAAAATGTTTCAACCACCCCTCAAAGACATTTGACTATTTGAGTACACATCACAGGGTGTATTACAGGACACCCAGAGAGTGTCCTGTGTGTGAGTGACCCCTTCAGGTGCTACACTGAAAAGACTATTCTACGTACTGAATGGAAAGTGTCTCCCTGACACAATATATAAACGCTAAGAATTTTCAGGAAAAAAAAAATTTAACAGAGCAATTTATTAAAAACTTCCCTGAGGATAATAATTATGATTTTTCAGAATCAAAAAATGCTTCTGTGATCAATACATTTCATATACCATTCATATGTATTAACCCAGAAACATTTTTTTTTAATATGACCTGCAAGAAACTATGCTATAAATAAGACAACCATAGTAGTCAGACTGCAATGTCAGGTTCTATTTCAAATAATCCATGCTCTGACCCTAAAAGTATAGTATAATTTATCAAATCATGTATCTGGATCTTTTCCCAGAAAATATGGTTACTACAACAATGAGCGAAATAACAATAATGTATAATTCCTGCACTTCAGGAGTTTGCAATGGATTACAAACTGCACCAAAAAAAAAATTAATAATTAAGTTGGACTTGTCAAGGAAGACACAATAATTTCATAATCTTCAGAGTCTCAGGCAAAAGGTCTGAAGCTACCTGAACCGTGGGCTGGCAGGAAAAAGCAAACACAGTGGCCCTCATTAGACCCGGGGGATTGGCTCCAGGCCCCCAGTGGATACCAAACTCCAAACACACTCACGTCCCCCAGTCGGCCCGGAACCTGCCCTCCCTCTACACAGGCTTCGAATCCTGCCGGTACTGGACTTTCCGTCAGCATTTGGTTGCAAAATATCCACGTGTAAGTGGACCCACACAGTTCAGACCCAGGTTGTTCAAGGGTCAGCTGAATTTGGAACCAGGATATTCTGACTCTGAAAACTGAAATGACTTTAGAGTTGGACCCAGGCAGAATTACCAAGAATCCAACCAAGTGCCTCAGAGGAAGACAGTGAACTGGGGTCCAACTGGGGACCCAGTCTGTGCACTGCGTTCCATAAGGTGGACTCACCATGATGTGCACCCTGAGAGGTGGTGGCTTAGAGATGTGATCTGGGAAGTGGTAATATCTGTGGGCAAGGGGAATCTAGGACCTGACGTAGCAGTGGAAGATAGAAGGAGGCAATGTCGCAGCCAGCGTGGCTGGGGTTACATATAGGACTAAAAGGAATGGTGAGGGTAGGGCCCAAATCAGCCTGGGGTTCAAGGCTGGCACTTGGACTATAATCTCGTAATCATGGGATCCACATGGAGATGGCGGGGGGCAAGGCAAGCTGTTGCCCACTCGGGGCACATCCGCTGAACTCCAGATTCAGAGTTGAGCAGCAGAGTTATTTCTTATTCCTTCTTGGGCAAGACTTAAAGGTCCCTAATAGGCAGTCAGAGTTGACTTTCATTGTCTCAGCAAATATGCCAGTTATTGGACAAACTGGGGGGGGCAGCAATGGACACATAGAAGAGATCTGATGTGAGACTTCGAGTAAGGGTGAGAGTTTGAAAAGAGAGCAGAGGAATATGGAGCTTGTGTGTTGGGGAGAAAGTGAAAGGACTTTCCACCCCCCAGTGGAGAGCACACACCTCCCAGGACCACCCAGCCTCAGGGCACGTCCTTGCTCCCGTCTCTCTCTCCTCAAAGTGCTCAAGCTTCCAGAAAACAAAATCCCGAAAATACAGGTGGTTTGCAAATGACTTCTACTTTTTGTTCTCTAAACAAACTTCCCCTGGGGACACAGAGTCTGGCAACAAATTTGAAGCTGGGAGAAAATAGAGGAAAAAACAAAAAATAAAGTCTTATCTTGCCCATCTTATCTTGCCCACAAATAATGTGCAAAGGTAAGGAAAACATTTTTGCCTCTTTTCTCTTGATCATGCCCTATTCTCATTTACACTTGCTTCTCCTCTCACTCTTTAACTTTTTCCATTTCGCTCATGTTTTCATCTCTCTTCTCCTATCTTTCCAGGACCTAGATCCCTTATTTGAAATAGTGATGCCAGAATGGCACCAGCTTGGATTAAACTGGCAGGGGAGTACCTTGAATCTGTAGAAGTATTTGCCAACTCTCTGTCTCTTTAAGTTTTAAATTGTGGGTATGTGTGTTTTTTAAAAACATTCTCCTTTTTATTCTCAACAATGTTTGGCAATAACCATCCCCATAGTCTTGAAGAAATTCTACTCAAAGAACCTCACCTCTGACCCTGACAAATATGGCACGCACATAAGTCGTGTCTGTAAGTTAGATGATAAAATAACCACTTTAATTTGCAAACGTTGGGTCTCTGCCGTTTTCAAACTTTCTTCAGACAAAGGCGCTTTAATATTTTCAAGTTTCCAAGCCCCTTAATCATTGAACTCACCCGAGTGTTAGAGTGTTACAAAGAGAAGTTGCATCGAACAGATGTTCATTTCATGGAGTTCCAGAACATGATAAACGATGATAAATTAATTGGCTCTTTCAGAGTTTGACAAAGCAGCCCTCAGAGCCTCCCGTGGTCTGTGCCAGAGGAAGAGAAGAGTGCAAAAAGCAGAGGGTCGGGGTCCCAGGAAATAGAGTCTCCTGACTTTCTGTAAGTAGCTCTGTCACATAAAACTCATGTCGGCTCTTAAGTGGCCAAGCCAGCTGCATCCCACGTGCCACAAATTCTCTGGCCTCTTTTTTTCCAGCCCAGTTATTGTGTCTATAAATCCAGTGGGCCACCTGCACCATGTGCTCATCCAGAAGAGCCCCAGAGGAAGCATTAACACATCAAGGCTCATAAAGCACAAATCCTTAAATGTAAAAACCGACACTTTCATCCTCTCCAGGCTACATCTATATAGATTTCTTTTTAATGAAAAATAAAAGCCTTTTTTTTTTTTTTGCTTATAGTAAAATGCCCATGTGTGGTGTTACATAATTAACAATTGCATCTTTAAAATGTCCACTTTTGTCAAAGCTACCTAATTTTATCCTCCTTTGAAACCATCTGTCAGTCCGTGGCTAGGACACTTATCTCTACCAATAACTCATCCATCAATGTAATCAAGAAACTGACCCAGGCCATGTGCCTGACAAGCATCAGCTCATAAAACAAAACAACAACAACAAAAATTGGGTAAGCTTTAAAAGTAACCAAATGTATCTTTTTTCCTTTCAATTCTCTTTTAAACTAGCTTTCCTGAAAATCTGCCGTCTACTGGAGGAATTAACAGAGACTATGTTCCTCTACCCTGCTTCTCCACTCCGACACTACTAGCCAGACATTTGAATGTATTTAGTGACATTTTGAACATACCTCTATCAGTATTTCACCTGGAAGGCTGTGATTGTTTGTTTATGTCTGTCTCCTCTTTCACATCATGAACTTCTAACAGTAGTTCCTACTGGCAGTTGGAAGGGTGAGCAGATATTCTGCAAAGTCTTTGTGTATATACGTCCACCTTCCCCACACTTCCTGACCCATCCAAAAGACTAAAGAACTCAGGAGGGTGGAGAGCAGAGAATAAAGAGAACAGGCCATCTATAGTTCTACAAAGTTCCCCACTGGAAAAAGGAGATGCATCACATGCATGTTTGTGTGCATGTCAGAACTGGGCACGTCACAGAAGATGCATACACTCTGGCTAAATAAGTGAGCGGAACAAGGTAAAGCAACAACTTTCCATGCAAATATGTCAGCGCTAAGAATTTTAAATCCAGTTGTTTAGCAAGCCTGTTTCGGCCAAAAAATAAATACATTTTGATGTGTTATTTTCTAGTCAACGTCCGTACCCTCTACACCAGTGGTGGGGGGAGCAGAGAAGGTGGTGGGCCGTGTTGGGGGGAAGAATGGAGGCGATACTGGCGCAGATGGGCAACGCTGGTGTAACACACAGAGGGCGAAGCGAAGCCGTGTGGCTGGGTGACTGGGTTGGGCCCCAGATCCCTGCAGGAGAGCCAGATGCTTCCCTGCCTTCGAACACGGGCTTGGAAGCCGAAGCCAGGCTGCCACACGGCGTCAGTCCCTCACTGATAAAACAGCGGAATGAAAGTCGTCGTCCAAACGTGATAACTATTGAAGAGGAGGCAAAAACACACATTTTATGACGCTCCCTGGGTGACCAGGACCAGCTCCCCTCCTTGCCAAGGAGCGAGGGAAAGAAATGGATGAGACGTTCAGTGGGTTAAGCTGGTTCAATTTCAGAATATGTAGAAAAGAATTAACCTTACCCAAAGCGAGGTCTGGCCTTTGCCCTTGTCTCCGGGGAGGTGATCCCTAGGAAGAGTGTCTTTGTTTACCTGGGGGCTTTAGGCCACACCAGCCGTTCTAACAATGTGACTTATGATGAGGGCTTTGGGCCACGCAGTGTCCACGCCACCTCCAGAGGGGCCGGAGACCAAAGGTCAGGCACTCGGGCCGTCAACGACATGATTGGGCCATAAAAAGTGCGGACGCAAGCTCAGGTGAGCTTCCCCGGCTGGCAGCACTCAGTGTGTGCTGTCGTTCAGCACTGCCACACAATCCACTCTGTCCAGGTCCCCGTGAGGACGGGACAACTGGAAGCTCCTTTAAGAGTCACAGATTCTCAGGTTACTGAAACATAGTAATTATTTCACATTTCAAAAGATACATATCATGGAGGCAAAAGAAAGAGGGAATGGTGCATGAGCATAATTTAGATTTTTTGGAAGCACCTTTATACTAATTGATGTTTTATATGCAGAGAAATTTGATTACCTTTCTCCTTAGTGTTTAAGGTTTTCTTTCCTTAAAAAAATCAAAAGGAAAAAAGTCAGAGAAACTTGGCTGTAATGAGAATTTGTCAGGATTGTTTTCAAAGTGGCATCTGCACAGAAAGCAAATCATGACCAGTTTTTCCTAATAAATGTTGTCATAAATTAAATTGCTTCATTTTAACTACTGGGCACTGTGTGCCCCATTGCCCCAGCTCAGGTAAGTTCACACTTACAGTGCAAAGCCACGAATGCCCCTTACACCCTAGCATCACCGCAATGAGAAAAGCTCAGATACGGTACTAGCTAACATGACCAGGGCGGCGGACGTATCTCTAGGCAGCTATGGTCCACAGTGTAGCACCTCCAGGGTGTGGCTTGATTGCCTGGACCAGCCAGGAACCACAGCTACGCTAAGACGCGTATTTCCTGCCTGCCCACCGAAGAGCAGCAGTGCAATCTTGCCCCCGTAAGCCAGTTACTCTTAAAATCCAGACAGCATTCCCCATCGTGAAATCGTGGGGTGAGAGTCTGGATCTGTTCCCCCACCGCCAGCTCTCATAGTTTGGGTGACTTTCACAGACCAGGGTGGCAAACATGGGATGGAAAGAATGGTAAAACTTGGAGCAAAGGAACAGGGTTCAAGTCCAAATTCTGTCACTTAGATTTGAGTGAGCCTCAGCACATCCATCGACTTCCCTAAGCCTTCGTTTCCTCCGAAAAACAAAGTCACTACCCTACTACCTAACATCAAAACAAAAGCACTTTGGAAACGCTCAGGTGTGACACGTGGCTGGCCCCACCCCCAGAGGGTCTGATTCAGAAGGTCTTAGACGGGGCCTGGGAATTTGCATTTCTAACAAGCTCCTTGGTGATGCTGATGTTGCTACACCAGGAGCTACACTTTGAGGATGGCTGCTCGAAAATACTACGCAGACATAAATAAGTAACATTACTACAGGACTAGGAGCCAAAGTAGCTATTAAAGAATTCACTGGAGAAACAAATCTTCTGAAATAAAATACAACCCATTGCTCAAGGCTGCAGCAGGGCTGAGCGCAGCATGCCGCCACAGAAATATCTCAGGTCACCGCAGGGCATGGACGTGCTGTGGTGACATTTTTTCCAACCAGACACTGCTATGCTCAACAAATTGGAAGTGGGGAGTGCCTCAGATACCCAATTCTTGTTAAAGTCCCCAAATGCTGCCTGTCTAGTGGAGATCAATTTCTCTGTTTGGGAATCTGGTTTTTCTTTTTAAATCTTACCAATCAAGTGTTGACCAAGGATTACTTAGACTCAGTACCTAGTAGAAATATTTGGTAAATAGTGGTATCACTTTACACAAAACAAATTGAGGGTCGTCAGGCTTTGGCGATGGTGGTGAATTGCAATTCCATTCTCTCTGATCCAGTTCACTATTATTAAATATAAAAACACAAAAATCATAGTCTTGAGGCTGCTGTTTGGACAAAGTTCAAAAATTTAATTTAAAACTTTCAAGAACGCTGGAAATATATTTCTTTGTGAAACAAACTTACTTTCAAGAATAACCAAAAATATGGTGCTTTGAGAAATAGAAATTATTTATAGCATTTACACAACACTTATCTTCCTCAGTAATGTTGAAGTTACCATTTTTCTTATGTAACCCTCAAAATAACACATTTGGCCTTCCTCGATGGATCCTGGACAAAGAAGTTCTGTTAAAGAGCTCTCCTCACGACTGTTTCCCTTGTCTCTTTAAAATATACTTGGGGTTCAAGTCTGCATCCAATAAAAATTGCTTTACTTTGCTCAACTTTACCACAAATCATTATTCTGCAACATAAAAGTCTTAAGGAATGTTGTTTAAAAAAAAACAAAGTTTCTTTTTCCCTCCATTACGACTCAATACTGTATCAATATATTTCTACTGCAGATCTACTTGTCAAAAGCAAACAGTTATGACGTGCTCTAGTCCAGAACCTGGTGTCACCTTAGGAGTTAATTTTCTTATAAATGGTCTGACTTTCTAGACAAATATTATGGAATATTTGTGCATAGTAAAGATAGATCAGTACTGAGAACCAGACAGCATTCCATCTGACAGCACCAGCTAGCATGACTGAAAATGAAAGTAATACTGTATGTCACCATATTGACAATGCGAAAGTATGTGAGCTTCCTAAAACGAACACGTCTTAAATTCATTAAGGCCTTTCGCAACAAGCCCTTCAATAGCTCCCTCAAAAGCTTTCCAATAAATCATGTAGAGAAGAATCCTCATTTACCTTTGTTTGATGTCTTACTAGAAAATTGATTTTGACCACTGACATAATTAAGGACAATAAATGGACTCGAGAACTAATTCTTCCAAGGGGCCTGGGTGTGGGGTAGCTATGAATAGCTATGAACTGGAGAGAACTGCATTCTTACTTCCAAAATCCACACAGTGCTCCCTTCTATGCAACATGATTAAAGTTTGGGCTACATGTACTATTTAATAACAGTTAAGACTTCAAATTACTGGTAATGAGCATACTGAATTCCAAAACTTAATATGCACCCATGCTTATTATAAAATACTTACATTTTATTGCAAATGCATAAGTAATTTACAATTCCAGCAAAAAGTAGATGTTGTGAATCCAACTGTATATATTATGAACATTCCATTCAACTTACCCCTAACACGGCTAAAATAAGCAACTTGTGACTCTGATAAAGTCTCAAATAAACCATTGGATATTGAAAAATGACTTAATGTGATGTGATAAGAAAAATACATCTTAGGAGATATTTAACAAGTTTTCTCAGAACAAAGAGATAAAACACCCAGGCAACTGAATCACAGTCTTAGTACAACAAAGAACAGGAGGCTCTGCGACCTCCAAGTCCAGGATGAGTGAGCTAAGTCGAGTTCCCTTGATACTTCCACCCCATCTCCTCAGCTTCTGAAAGAAATGTGCTCAAATAAGCTTAACTTTTTATTAAAGAACAGGCAGCCAGCTAAGGAGCTAAGGTGTATCCTACTCAGCTCTTCTACACTCTCTGACAGTGCCCTAAATTTGAGTTCTTTGGCGTGTGTTTGAAAGGGGGCGGTAGCAGATGAAGTGATGTCACGTACTGTTAGCTTCCATGACAAAATGTAAGATAGTTCCAGCCTTCTTCTCGTATTAAGGTGCATAAACAACTATAAATTCCATTCTCACTTCATAAGAATGAAACCATTCACTATAAATAAAGTTTGGATTCTTTCCCATTCTCTTTTCAAAGTGTGAGAGCAAGCATAAGTCTACAAACATTTCAGAAAACACTACAAAGAATGAGATACAGACATTTAGGGCACATTACATCAGTCTCAAAAACTCTCAAAGCTCTTAGACAGTTAATCTTGGATTTATCTCCATTTAATTGTTCAAATGGCTCATCATACTGAATGTTATTCTACTACGCACCAAAGCAAAAAAAAATACACCTATATATGCATATTATATAAAATATATAAGTATATAAAGTCATATAAATAAAATCACACACATATATGGTTTTCCAATATGCAATATAAGAAGACTCTATTTGCACTCATTTGTTTTATTGGTTTAATGAATAATAATTGAAGATAGAGTGTCAGGCACCAAACACTTGATAAAGATATTAGAGATGTTACCTAACTTTGTGAACCTCATACTACTAAGACAGACAGACTCATAAACAGCTAATTACAATGCATTGTGAGAAGTGTTTTATTAGCGGGTTTGCATTTTGCCACAGATATATTAATAAAACAACAGGCAGATCAGTTGTTTCCTAAAAGCAACCTGTCTGGGTCTTTTTCCTCTGTGTCTAGGAGTTTCCTCTTGGCTCATCAAGTTGTAATACTATCCCCATCCACACTGTTGCCTCTGAAAGTTAACCAGGTGCTTTAACTCAGTCATCCTGCAAACTCCATTCCTGGCAGCAGTTCAGTGTCCTTACCAGGTGATTTCAAAACTGTCCCCACTACAAACACATCCACCTATTGGCGAGCAAAGTTAGTTCTGCTGCTCCTCCTCTGGGCACATCAAAGCAAACATAAACATTTTAAGTGGGCCACAAAGTGAAAACGGAATTCTGAGTCCTTAAAAGAACAAAAGCATTGGCAGAATGTCCGAGGAGTTTCCTTTCAAACACAGATTTGATGGGCACTGAGCACTTAACGGACAGGAGCCAGGCTCTAGGCTGGGTGCTATGGAATCAGAGAGTAATAAACGTGGTCGTTGCTACAGAGTATCACATAATCTAACAATGGATTTTTAAATAAAGAAACTGGCATGAAGACACATTGTATTTGTAACAATGGTTCCCAGCAAATTCGACTACCCAATACACTTTTATATATAAAACTTACTCTCTTGTTAGCTCTTCAACTACCAATTTTAAATATTGAAGATGTGTTTCTAATAGTGGGTGGGAGTGGGGATACTCCCTAGATAATTGGGTGGAAATGTTCTTTTTCTATTTTTTTTTTTTTTTTGAGTTACAGTCTTACTCTATCTCAAAGAGTATTACTCTTACTCCCAGGTTAGAGTGCAGTGATGTGATCATAGCTCACTGAAACCTCAAACTCCTGGGGTCAAGCCATCCTCCTGCCTCAGCCTCCCAAGTAGCTGGGACTATAGGCACGTGCCACCATGCCCGGCTAATTTTTCTATTTTTTTGTAGAGGCAGGGTCACTCTTGCTCAGGCTGGTCTCAAACGCCTGGTCTCAAGTAAACCCCCCACCTTGGTCTCCCAGAGTACTAGGATTACAGGTGCGATCCATGGGGCCTGGCCAAAATGCTCTTTTTCTAAAGAAAACCAGTGTATGTGGAAAATTATAGAATGCCAACAATACTGAAGGAAGTGCTTTCCAGTACTGTTAATGTAGAATTCTCTTTGCATTGGGGCATTCACTCCTATTTTGGTCTCTCTACTATTACACAACCACACACCCCCCCACCCCACCCAGGAACACCCTCAGCTATTTCCTGGACTAGCCCCCTTTTTCCTCTGGACTTGATACATTTACAATTTTTAATAAATTTAGATGGCATTATTGTAGTTCAGCAATAGGTCTCTAACAGTTGCCCAGCATTATTTTCAAATTGAAGATTAATTCACACGCACTGGCTAAGTTTGAAATTCTGCACATTCTATTTTATTTTATGATCATTGTTATTGCAGAAAGGAGATGAAAAGTACTCACAAATTCTCTTCATGTTCATGCCTACCATTAGTTTGCATTAAGTGCTTTTTTTTCCCTTAAGGCGATGACTTATTTATTTATTCATTCATTATTTTTTTAAGTAAACAACTCTGTAGAATTTGCAGAATTTGTAGTACATTCCATGCCCTAACCAGATGAAATACTTTGATATTGGTTACTTATGCATAGTTACTTTAGGATATGATTTTCCTGATAAATCTAGAATATTTAAAATGCTATCTAGATTTTTTCTTTTTTTTATATTATTTTAGTGCTTTTTATTTAACAGTAGGCAGTTTAGTTTATTTTTATTTATTTGTTTTTTGCCATTTCTGATTCTTTTTTTTTTTTTTTTTTCTTTCCATGCTCACAAACTTTTACATGGCATAATTGTTGCAGTATTGCTAAAACACCAATGCTTGCTTTTGGCTTAGCCATTTTGGAATGTCTCCTAACCAAGCAGTGAGAAGAGTTCTTTACCACGAGGGGTAAGAGAAAAATTACTCTACCGCCCACCAAACACAGGCCTGGCCCTCCGTGACCCTGGCTGCTGCCAGCTACGCACGTGCATGGAACCTGGGCTGCAGCCCTCACCTGCCACTTCGGTCACTCTGTGGCCACAGCGCCTCTGAGCCAGCCGTAAATCTGTCAGTGGGGCCTGCACCGAGCAGCACCGGGTTCCTATCTCGACTCTTAAGACAAGCCTGCGGGTGATTTCTTCCCTTTGGATTGACACAAATGCTATGCTCAGAAAAAGACTGATACCCAAATCTTTACTTAAGTTGCTTTTCCTCTTAAAAATTTTTATCAATAGAAACCGATAAGAACAAATTTCAAAGAATCATCTAAATGTCTCCATACTCGAAAAATCAAGGACACTCATTTTGTTTTGGTTTTCCTGTAAATACTGCCTGGAGCCCAGAGGGCTGGAGATAAACCGAGGGATGGGTTGAGAGAGGGTCACCGGGCAGTCAGGGTTGAAGACCATACTTCTGCAGCTCCATCGACCACGTCAAGTAGAAAGATCGGGAAGCCGGGAAACACAGTCCTCTGCCCCAGAGAAGAAAATGAGATTAATGAGCAGCTACCCTGTCTCTGCTACAAACGCCACCTGGACAAAGTTATTTCCTCGCCCTCTAGGAACATCTGCAAGAATATGGTGGGGGTGAGGAAGCAGATTATCCCATTTTCCTCTTGGAACACTGGATGTCGCCCTGGTGTCAGGGGGTCCCTGTCTTTTCAGGGAAGATACATTTGCCTTCTGGGGCACCCAGTTGTTTGTGGGCTGTTGAAAACCGCACGATAAACAATTGTGCATTTTCCTGGACTATCTTAACTGGTTGGGGGAGTGGTGGAGGGGTGGAGTCAGCAAGGTTATTTAACTTTTACATAATTTAAAACTTTAAATTTATCAGGCAAACTTGAATATGATATGAAGCAGAATACAAACTTCACATTAATTTTTTAATAGAGAAAACATGAGACTTCAAAAAAATGTTGTAGGGGAAGGGAGCCCTTTAAGCTGACTTTCTCCCCACTTCTGAGTGTACATGTTCATCTTGCTCGAGGGTTCTTTCAAGGGAAAGGTATGAGAGGCACGGATTATAGATTACCTTTTATGTTTCTAATTATTTAACTGAACCCCTTTCCATCTTTGTGTGTGTCCTAGATTTTATGATACAGATAGATATACTCCATATGTATATATAATTGCTAAACATTAGCATACCCTGAATATTACACACTAGCTATACGGAAACCTACACTGCCTTCCTACACTTTCAATGTAAATATACCGACAATCTTTCAGCTAAAAGCAGTTATTACTCCGATGCTACTCTGCAATGCCATCCAGCTACTAAGAGCAAAGGCAGTTAAGCTGTGGAGAGGTGCTGTAAGACAGAGTTTAGGCAAGCCAAAAACTGCGTGCTTCAACTGTGTCTGTCAACGCGCAGGAAGAGGCAGCGTATTGTTGGATTTGCAGACCTGAGGCATTTGTTAATGTGAATTTGTAATGTAGAGAAAGGTGGTTTACTCTTTCACCCCACATTTTGTTATTTTATCTTAAATAGAAAGTCAAGCTCACTGTATCTAATGAAACAAGCTAAGATACAAGAAGAAAGAGTTAATGATTTTTCCCTTCTCCTTCCACCCCCGCACTGGGAAACCAAGGTGAACACTCCTCTCCTTGATCATACAAAAACATACGAGCATACAGGTATGCAGGATTCTCCGATATAAAAGGGGTTGGACCAAACACAATGCATCTCTCACTTAACATATTATGAACATTCCTCCAGTTCATAGATGTGGATCTAATTTATTTGCAATTCAAAATTTTATTCTCTAATATAAAATATTATAACTGATTCAACTATTTAATTTTTCATAGAGATTCATAGGCTTTTTTGTTTGTTAGTCACTACCAAAAAATCCTGCAATAAATAGCCTCTTATAGAAATATCTTTATGTAATGAAGCTTTTATTTTTTACTATAAGCTAGATTTTCAAAGAACCAATACATATGTTGACGTTTAATTTTGAAATTGATCTTTTAATATGCATTGATCTATTCTTTATTTGCCTGATGAAGCTGTCTCTTCCTAGGCCAGTAACGTGTGAATAGTTTTGATGACGGTGTGCAGTAGAGGTGGCAGCCACTCCGCAGTGTCTGTAGGTTCCTCTTTCCCCAGTGCACCACTAGAAAACACGCCTCAGTCCTCTTCAGGGGAGGCCATGTGACTGGTGAGTACTCTCCGAGCAAGTTTAGGAACAGTGAGACGGCTCTGTCTTTTTGCCAGGCACTGGGTGCTCAGAGAAGACGTGGATGGAAGGAAGAGCCGCAGGTGGAAGGAACGCAGGTGGCCCCTCTGTGACGGTATTGCTTTCAGCTGCACTTTGCTCTCTGCCCTGCTTTGTTACACCAGAGCTAGAGCCCGTGAACGTCTCTTCCTTGCCAGGTGGCAAGAGATGAAGCACCTGGTTACGCTTGTCAGCAGAAGGTGTCAGAGACTCTAAGAGGAAGGGATTTCTATGCCTGGTTCCAAGGTGTTTTCTCCTGTTGATTCCT
This sequence comes from Varecia variegata, assembly GCA_028533085.1. Classification (NCBI taxonomy): domain Eukaryota; kingdom Metazoa; phylum Chordata; class Mammalia; order Primates; family Lemuridae; genus Varecia; species Varecia variegata. The sequence continues at coordinate 3,239,645 of CM052456.1, forward strand.
GCAGCACGTGGCACCTGGGGGCACCCACCTGCCAGTACCTTTCCCAGGTGGCCCAGCTGGCAGCTCCTGGAGAGTTCGGGACACGCAGCAGAGACTTCTCAGGGGGTCGTGCTCGCACCACGGTGGCAGTTTCTTGCTTCCAGCCCCTGCCGATAGCACCTCTGCAAACCTTCCCACTGCCAAGGGCACATTTTCCCCGGAGGGCTCGGGCTCAGCCTGAGGGGAGGGTGTCTTCCAAGTTTGTTCCTTCCTCGGGTACCCTGCCTCGGCCCTAGAAGTAGCAACTGCTCCTCCATTCTGCTATTCCTCTGTGCCTTAATCATTAACCCCCCCTAGTTAATAAATCTTTATATAATTTTCCCTGTTCAAGTAACTAGCAAGCTTTCTGTCTCCTGACTGATAACAGCACATCCCTGAATGACTGCTCGGAAAGGTCCTCCAGCCCCAGCCACCTGCGACACCTGTATGAACCGTTAATAATCATGTTTGACTGCTAACACGGGGACTGCTGCCTACAGCAATTACGCTACCTGGAACGAACGGTTGAATTATGGAAATACGGTAATATTTAATATCTAGTCAATCAAGGACTCTACACTCTTTCAAATTGGCATAATGATTCTTATGCAATACTTTGATTCATGATGAAATTTGACTTCATTTTATCACATTCCAATACATAAAATTCCACTCCACTAGAATACTAATTGAAATAATATATTGATGAAATATAATATTTGTATAATATTAAGTCTTTTCCCTGGGAAGCATATTATGCCTCTATATTTTTTAGATTTTCTATAATGTCCTCCAATAATGTGTTGTTTTCATATAGAAAATATTGTGCTTACTAAATTTATTCTATCATTACCCCAAATGAAATATTTTTATTTCCATGTTTAAATTGTTCTTTCTAATTCAAAGAATTTTATAGCTTTTTATACATTGACTTTTTTAATCTAGCCAATCTCCCAAATCTGATTTTTAATTTTAGAAGTTTTCACTCCCTTTCAGTTTTTGTCATCTGAAAGACAGATAAATCTACCTAATGTTTACATTGATTGTCTCATTTTCTTATCACATTAGCTAAAGCCTCTAAAACATGTTTTACATAGAGATGAAAGTGGGTATGCCAGTATTTTTCCTGATTTTTTTGTGAAAATACCCAAACATTGTACCATTTCTCTTGTCACTTACTGTGACATTTCTTGGCCCCTCTTTAACATAAATTATTCCTGGGTATATTTCTTTTATTATCACTTTTTTCAATTTATACTGCATTTTAATATCCTATTTTCCACTCTTTCTCTCAAGTCTTTGAGGATCAAGGCTTAAGGAAATACCTCTGTTCTTTCAATTTAGTCAGTTTTATTTCCTTATTTTGTTCTTTCATGTTCTCCCTCTGCTTTTGCTAAGATAGTAACATTGAAATGTGTTTCAGATTATTTCAATTTATCTTTGACATTCTGAGCAAAACTTGATTTGATAGAAATCAAGATTTTTTATAAACAGTTTTTGTATAAATAAAACTTTATATTTAAAAAGTAGTCTAGATTCAGAAAGGTTTATATAAGTGAACAGTACAATGACTAATTACAAAATGAACCACCACCCAGGGCACAAATTAGAAAATTACCATAAGCAACCCAGAAGTCCCATCCTGCCATCTGCCAATCACTGCCCCCAGCCCCTCAAAATGCACCCACTACCCTGACTCCTAACACCATTGCCTATATTTCAACTTTATACAAATTAAAACATATAGTTGGGTCTTTTCTTTAATTTCTTGCTTCTTTTACTCAACGTTATATTTATAAAATACACATGCTGTTGCATGTACAGTAATTTAACTATTTTTATTGTTGCATAGTAATCCATTTTAAAAATATATCAAGATATATTCATGTCCATTTTACTATCAATAGACATTTACTATTGATTTTGTGAGCAACTTAGGATCTATAAATTCTATCCATAGCTATGAAACTACCTTGGTGTGGAACTATTACAAACAATTCTACTTTGAATATTCTTGTGCCTCTCTTCTGATTGGTAAAAGCAATCAACTTTGTTGGGCACATACCGTGGAGTGGAATTCCTCGTCAGAGGGAACAAGGGAGTCAGGATCTAGTTGGTGCAGTTTCACGCACAAGACTTTGGCATACTTTGAAAAAGTTAAATGATGACTTTTTTTTTTTTTACATTTACAAGTATGTATCTCAGAGAGATGTAAATGACCTAATATTAATAATAAAATCACATGCTGTGGAAGTGATACGATTGCAGCTGCACAATTCCCAATATTTACTAGGATTGAAATCAATTTATCAGATATCACAGTTCAATAGGCCCAAATCGCAGACGGCTCTGACAGTCAGGCTACGACGTTTGCATTAGATTCTCGGGGTAATGGACACAAAGCAACAGAGCGACCTGGCTGGAGCTGGCTTTAGGGAGATACTGGCAGAACGGTACAGGGTGAAATGAAGCGTGAGCTTAAGTCAGCGAGCCGTGTGGAAGCTTCTCATGATCGTTCAGAGAAAACACAGCAGGAACCAAGCTACAGCAGTAACAGTGGACACGTTTACTCTATAAGGAAAAACTGAAAGCTGAGAGACAGGAAAGTTCTCCAATTTAGGCTGGAGAAACAAATTGTAATAACAATGGCGATTTAGCCTGTTCTCTGTGAAGTCTGCCATCCCTTTTCTCAGGAAGAGGTAAAATAGGAGAATGTTCGTGCTCCATTACCCTTCTATGAGTCAACTGATAAAGTCTCCAGTGCATAGTGATGCTACTTCCTCAGACAGATTCTTTTCTCTAAGTAGGGAAAGTAAAAGGGGGAATTAAAGGGTAAAAGAGCAGTCTTATATTTCTCTGTGTAATGTATAAGGTAGATGCTTTGCCTGTCAGCATGTCCTTAATGTGTAACAGTCCTTCAGAACTGACTTTTTCCCACTGGGATTTTTAAAAGAGTTATTCACTGCATTTTCAAAGCCTTTATATAAACATGATGCTATATCCTAAGTAACATGAGACTCAGGCTTCTTGGGAGTGGCCTCTTTTTGGAAAATGTGGGAGTGGGTGGAGCACGCCAGAAATGAATCCAGAAACTTGTCTTCCTTTGTAGTAGTTTCACAATGTTTAAATGTCCTAAGAATGTCACCATCCAATTTTCAAGATTAAATCCATCTCACCACTTCTAGTCCAAATTTCAAGTTTTGTTCCAACTTTATATAACTATTAGGAACAAGCTGAGCTTAAAAGGGAAAAGGGCCATTCCTTTATACAATAGGAATAAGAGCCTTAGGAGAAAAAAACTTACCTCACAAAATCGCAGCAGACAAATACAGAATTGTTGGATGATTTCAGTCACGCTAATAAAGTCACCGTATTGCCGCTCCCAGGACGGAGTTTCTCAAAATCTTACTTTGGGTCTTTTTGCTTTCAGAAGCCCCGAAGGTCCTTGTGGAGGGTAACTGATACCTTCCTGCAGAGCGGAGAACACAATCATCAGGAGAACCGAATGAAAAGCAGGACCGCGGGTGTCCAGTGCCCCGTGCGCTGGAGAATCTGCCCGTGACCGAGTTGCCAGCTCAGCTGCCACTTGTATCCACACCCTCTTTGAAATGTCAACTTAAATAATCTATTTTTGTCAATAACTTTCTTCTTCAAGAATCACAGCCAGGAAAAGGAAGACTTGAAAACAGCACAGTCATCAGAAAAATATGATCCCTTCAACCCAATTTGTCATTTTGCAAGTCAACATGCAGGGACACCAGGCAGAAATACACACGCACAAGCATCCGTGTGCGCTGTTGCAGTAAAGGTTTGTGTTTCCATGTCATTCTTCACCAACACCCGACATAGCCTAGGGACCCCAAAACTAGACTGAAATTTCATCAAACTCACACCCCAGAAAGCTTATCTCACAGTTAGGTTTTTAGGACATACTAAATTCAGGGGCCCCATGGCCCCACTCAGAGCTCTGTCATTCCTATCAGGTATATGAAGGGACAAGTACAGAATAGGCCAGGAGGCTCCTTGGAGTTCTTTCTGTCAAAAATCACTCAGACGTGATGTTTATTTGCAGGAGCATTTTTGCCTGGGCTAAGGAAAGATGGATGAACTAAAACCTACTTGGGCTTGTCCTTAATGGCCCAAATCAATCATTGCAAAAGGCCACTGAGTCACCTCAAGAAGAGGATTGGAAAAAAAGGCATTTTGGCAAAATGAGAGAGGACAACTTTACTTTGCAGATGTTTATTTTAATCATAAATAATTTATTAATGTGTTCCCTTGGTGATGGGAATAAGTATTTGTATTCATGGGGTAACATTGAATCAGCTAACTGTATGGGAAGATGAGTGAAACTCTAACCCTATGAAAAGGTAGTAAACAATCAAATTATACTTTATCCTACATGGTAATACAGATCAAGAAATAGGGGGTTTGTAGCGAATTTTCCACAAAACTACCTTTCAAAGCAAGGGGTTAATACCCTTGTGGATCGTCCTGAACATGCGTGGTTGATCAGACCATGACTTTGAGGCTGGGAGGCGTCATCAGAGGTTTTCCAAAAGGCCACATTTGCAGTTCGGAACTGGCCCAGCTCAGAGCCGTCCTCGTTTTTACTCCATGGTGTATACACTAAGAGGTAAACAAAAGAAGCCTCATGAATGTAGAGTTAGTAGATATTACTCGGTTTCCAGGACTTTGGGGTCTATGGCAATTGCATCAGCAAAGATCATAGCACAAGCAATGGCTAAAATATAACACAATTGTGTTCACACTGCCCTCTCCGGTTAGACAGAAGAGCTATTTTCAATTTGATTGAACACATTTAAGGCATGCAAGCCTAAGAAAGTGATGCATTGCTTACCTCTTAAAAACCACATTACCCAGGGGCTCACCCTATCCCTGTTCTCTGGACTATGCCCAACATCAGCAGTGCAGGTGAGCCTGCAACAGGGAGGGCTAGGCTGCCCAACTGTTTTCTAGGCTCTTGACCCCAGCGTATTACAACCCAGGCTAGTGAAATACAGTAACACACAGCTAAGATTGTAATACCTTTATCAGTGAACACCAGAGATGAAGAAGTGCCTCGTCTCAATTAAAAAAAAAAAAAAAAACGAAAGAAAATAGGAAATGTAAATTGAAACTGAAGACTGTCTAGCTTGGTATTAATCCTGTCCGAGTTTGTGAAACAAGCCATCAGCGGGTGGTTTGAGAGCATTGTGAAAGAGGTGGTCACTAAAAACAAGACCAATTCAGTAAGAGGATGCCGTCCTCTCCTCCTCCCATTTCTTTTGTTTATACGGTCACCAGAGCAGTTGATGTCTTCAGGAAAAGAAGCCCCTTTGAAGAAACCAAGGGCTAATGTAAATTACAGAAGTAAAAAAAGCTGCAGGTGATGCACCAGAAAAGAGAAGTTTGGAAGTAGCAAGAGTAAAAAGGTAAATTTAACAGCATTTTGGATACAGAACACAAACAAGTTAATTATATGCTCTATAAGGAAACAAGAAAAAAAATTCATTAAAGTAATTCAATCAGTCTTCCAGGCCAAAAATAATGAAATTTTGTTACAGATGGTACTTGCTACAGTTGTATTTACAAAATCTGAAATCTCAACCCATAAGTCATTATTGCTACAACATGAATTATTAAATTTTTTATTCACAGAATCAAAATTATTAGAACTGAAAGCTTTCTGAATTGATTTTACTACACAACTATCATTCCTCAAGAAAGTCTTCTGTCTGCATTTTCCAGATGAGGCTACCAAGACCCAAGTATTTAAAATAGAAATTAATAAAAGGTGGAATTTCAAATCCAGGTCTCATACTGATCTAAGTACCACACTCTATGCTAAATATCCAAACAATTAACTTTAGTTATATTTTCCTTATGCTCATGCACCAAGTGGGAACTCTTGATCTGGCTGCCTGTTACCAACCTACTCAAGATGGTTACATAAGAAAAAAATACTGTATAAGTTGCAAATTAAAATTTGACGTAAGGATTGCAAATATTTTGATCATTAAGTATGAAATGTCCGATTTCCTTAAGTACTAAGTTTGACAGTTGATATCTCTGACATTTCACTTTGACAATTCTCATTTTATTTTTATTGTGAAGGTACATCCGCAGTGTTGCAAATGCATGTTTTGGCTTGTGATTATCTTTCAAATTTTTTTAGAGCAATTTTTGTGAAACCATGGATAAGTAAAAAATTTGAGTTATTTTCAAATAGGAGTTCCACTGTGGAACAAATGTAGCGCAGACAGCTGGAAATATCAATGAAGTGTTTGGGAAGGACGTGGCTAATGAATGCATCGATGGTTTGAGAAATTCTGTTCTGGTGATTTGAATCTTGAAAAGGAGCCACATAGGCGACCTAAGACCAAGGTGGGTAATGATGAGCTGAAAGGTGTAGTGGAAGCGAATCCATCTCAACCTACATGTGAATTAGCAGCAAGTCAGTCCTTTCTGATTTGCAAGGTCTCCACATTTTCAAGAGCATCAGTAGAAAACTTTAAAACTGAAAGCATTAACATGATGGCCTACGAAATGTCTATGTCCACATTCCTCAAGATAATCCTAGAAAACAAATATCTACTTTATTAATAACCTTTGAAGCAGATATTTATTTCAACATATTTCCGGATTATCTTAAGGTGGTTCACATGTCAAATTTTAATACACTGGGGCTAATTTAGGAATAACAGGAATCTAAACTTTGTAGTATCACTAGACCTGTAAAATAAAATACAGTCAGGCGAGAAAACGGGAGCAAATGCAGAGGTTTGGTGGGAAGAAAACATGTGCTAGCACAAACACTGCATTGAAATTTAACATGATAGTGGTACAAGCGCAGAATTTAACTAAAATATAAAATGAAACCTTAGGAACCTCTTCAAATGCTTAACAAAAGCACGGTGCTCACCTTAGTGTTTTTCTAGTTTGTGTCATTATATTTCCAATTGGGTCTACATTAAACATCAAGTCAAAATCATTTTTGAGAACTAGTTCCAGATTATGCCAGATGTTGTGGGTTACATATTTTTAAAATAAACTGCAGAATGTATAGTAGCCATCTGTCTTAAAATTCTCTGTTTATTGTTTTCTATGGCATAACAGGCAAAAATAGGATCAAATGAAAGAAAACAGCTGTCAAGGAAAAGTTGGAAAAGCTGGACATTTTGCTCTTATAAGCTCACTCGTGTGGCTGTTGACAATATTTGCTTCTTCATGGCTGCGGTACTGGAAGCTTCAGTTGCTTCCTGGCTGTTGTTCAGTGGCCTCCTTTGGCCTCTGGCCATGTGCACTTCCTTACAGAGAAGCTTCTGGTGGCTGGTGCTCATTAGCAAGAGCAAGCAAGAGAGTGAGAGACGGTAAGCAAGGCAGAGGCCACAGGCTTTGTATAACCTAATCTGAGATACTACGTACCATTCACTTTTGTCCTATCCTCTCTGTTAGAAGTGAGTCGCTAGGTCCAGCCCATACTCTAAGGGAGGAATTGTATAAGGACATGCGTGTTAGGAAGCAGGGCTCATGCAGAGCCATTCCAGTGGCTGCCTATCCCACGAATCATGTCAACGGCAAAGGAACCAGATTGAACGGGCTCAAAGTTGGCCATTGAGGGCAACTTGATCACCCATAGGAATAACTCTAATAATTTATTATGATGCAATGAATTTTAAAAAGCCATGAGTCCATAGTGATTAAAAAAGGTGGGGAGTGCAGAAGAATTGCAGTCTTATTTATAAAAGAATTCCAGCTAATAAATGTAGAAGAAAGGATAGAATTAGAAAATCGTGATTTTGTAACCCCTCAGTGTAATAAAAGGTTCAGGCAAGAATTATTAAAAGGGGCTAAAACCACTGGGCGAGCTGCAGCTGTGTAACAGGATAGTCATATAGTGCCAAAATGTCATCTAACAGATTAAATATTAATTAAAAAGAGCAAAAGTGTTTGCCTTTTTCAATAGCGATGCTGGTGGTCAGCACCTCAGCCCATCACTAATAGTTGATAACTTTATATTATATGCCTCTTCACATAATGTAATACAAAGCATGCATCATCTAGGAAATCTTCTTGCCATTAATGTTTAAACTTAATTTGGTCAAGTTTTTAGACTAAACATCCAATTTACAGGACATATAGGGGACAGAGGAATAAGTTAAATGATACCATGAGGAAGCAACCAGAGAAATCTAGAACATGTGACATTATACAAGAAAATTGCCCTAGACTTTTCAAAAGTCCCTGTCATGGAGAAAAATAAAAAGTTGGAGGACTGTTCTAGATAAGACTAAAGAAAGATCAAAAACAAATGCAATGTGTCAGTCCTGATTGGATTGTGCCTAGGAAAAAAAGAAATTGCTTAAGTCTCTGGGGGTGCAATTCAAAGAGGTCCCAGACATATAGTACTAGGATATCAAATAGGATTTATCAAGTGAAACGCTTAAAGCAGAGAAGTAGTGGAGTTCATGCACCCCCCCATAACTTTTATAATCTCACAATTCAGACTGGACAGAGATGACCTATAAGTGCCTGGTCAAGGTTCCAGTAGAGCAGGGCTATTGATACGGCTGCACACATTTATCAGGAGTAGGCTGGGCAGGGATGATCTATGCAACCATGCAACACTGGAAGCTCCCAGGTTGAAGAAACGGTCTCAGTAAAAGTATGGAACCCCCAGGGTCCAGTAGCTGGTATTAGCCTCTTATTCCACGGAGTTAATATCGACTAAGAAATTCAACACTAAGCTATTGAAAAGAACCTCCAAGACCATCAGGGAACTCTCATCATGGGACAATTGTAGAAATGTTTAAATGAACTGGATATTAAATAAAACTGTTGAATGACTGTAAAGTTTCTCAAGTGTGATAACGATTTTGTGGTTGTATATGAGAAAGTACTTTATTCTTACAAGGTGCATGCTGAAGTATCCAGAGGTGAAGTATCATGAAGTCTGCAACTTATTTTCAAATAGAGATTTAAAAAAAAAAAAAGTGGATGTATAACAAGAGAAACAAAGGGACAGAGAGACTCAGAGAGAGAAAGAGAGAAATAAAATGTGACAGAATGTTAGCAATTGCAGAATCTGAAAGGGTATGTGAGTGTTCATTGTGCTATTCTTCAAATTTCTCTATAGTTTTGAGTTTTATAAAATAAAATATGGGAAAATGAAGACTAAGTCTTAAGTAGAAGTAAACTTACAAGCAATATGAAAATGTGCTTTCTCGTTCTTTTCTAATTTAAAAAATCTGCAATCTAGACTGTCTCAGAAGCTAGACTACTGGCTGCAAATAACTGGCCTTTGGAAGCCAGATTAAATTATTCAAGACAAGTCTGTTCCTAGAACACTGAAATGAGGACGTGGAAAATAATATTCTCATGGAAAAAATGTATCTAGGTCATTTTGAATTTCTTCCTGTGTCTAATTTAAAATTTATCTATTATACATAGTTGGCATATTGGTTATTTCTTTGTCTAGGCTGTGACATTGATTCAGCAAAATTTGAAACAAAATATATTGTCATTTAAAATTATTTGTCCCAGTGCAGTGGTGTTTACAACTAATTTGGTCACAACCAGTTACACATTCCTTTGTTTCTTCTCCACTCCCACTGCTTCACTTGACCAGCCTAAAAAAAAATTATTTCTCTTTTTCACTTGCTGTAGTATTCTGGCTTCTCTGAATATTTCTTCAATACCTGTGATTGAAGCAGATTTTATTGTCCTATGTAACTTCTCCATCATGACCTTCTTCTCCCTATTGTCCAATAGATATGTTTCAATTAAATATTTGAGCTGTTTAAGAAATAAAAATCACATTTTTTATTCTGATATTCATGTATGATTCTCATCTACCTCTTAATCATAAGATAGTACTCAACGCTGAAACTGGAAGAAGAGGCTCATTAGAATCAAATTTAATTATAAATGTGCAGCTCAGTGAGATAGTATTAGAAACCTGAAAAAGATGCCTACACATTTCTTCACTGTGAAAATTTTAATAAACCTAAAAGGCTGAGTTCTGGGAAAAGGGAAATAATTACACAGTTAATGAGTACAGCCTTTGGAGAATAGCAGGGCAAGATTCCCTATGCAAGTTGGCACAGTAAAAAATATGGATTTGTTTTAGACTATTTTAAGATATCATTCTAAATTAAAAACAAGATATATAAATTAATAAATGTTACAAAATTTTTTTTTAATTTTCTTCAAATAATAGATGTTGGCATTACAGAGATCTTTTTTAACTGTCCTTGACACTGAGTTTCCTAATCTGTAAAAATGCGTGTCATTTTCATTGTGTTATTGGGAAGAGTCAAATGAATAAATGTATATATAAAGTGTTTGGTACAGAACCGTCTATCAACAGATACCACTTTTCTCCCAAACACCTCCCCAAAATGTTTTGCCAACACTGATCTTTCTTTACAAAAACAGTATCTTAATAATTGTGATGAGCAATCAATTTTCCAATCACTTCTATAATTAAATTTGACTTCCAAGATTAAGTCTGGTCACAATCCTTATGGGTATGACTTTTTTTAAATCAAGAAAAACAAAAGGGTTTGATGGTTTGCTTGAGATGATCTTTTAGGTCTTAGAACTCTCATACTGTGTAATTTCATTATTTTTTTCTAAACAAGATTCCATTTCTCAAATATAATATGCATTAATACATAGTTTACATACATCTAGTGCAGCATTCATATGATTAAAATTCTAGGATTTTTTTAAATTACTATTCTCCAAAGAGATAGCTGATCATAACACAGTTACATGGAAACAGGAGGATTATGAAACTCAGTAAAATGCATTGTGGGAAAGTGAAGAGACCACTGTCTCAGTCTAATCAAACGATGGTGCCTCCTCACAGGTAAATGAAGCCAAAGGGTCTCAGTGGCGCTCATCCTCTGTTCTCATCTCTTTAATCAAGGTCTCAAGTCACTGGGTTTCCCACCTCCTTAAAGCCCACATCTAATATTTCTCAACATAGATTTGACCCCATTCCCGAAAAGAAGACTCTTAAACCCCAGTTCCTGAGGTGGTATGCCATTGTTCATTTTATTTCCTCGCTCTTTCTCAGTTTTTGGATCACCGTGTTCATATAGTACTCAGGAAAACCTGTGTTATAAATTGATGTGGGTACCAGTGGATCAGACATTTCTTTTCACTGCTCATCTTTCTGCTTCCTATAGTCTCAATCATCTCTTGGCTCTATCTCTTCAGATTGTTCTCAGATGATGGAGCTAAAAATAAACTCAATTTGGAGACAGACAAGAGATGCAAAACTGAGGATGAAATTAAAAATAGGCCCTTTAATGCTGTTTGTGTAATCTTCCTGGAGAATTTGGGGGCTCTAATATCTATATGTGCTCATGACCTAAACAAAACAAAGATGTTTGGAGATGTAATTGCCTCGCAGCTACTACCCTCAGAGGTATGTGCAAAAGGAAGAAAGAAGAGCAGTGCTTGGAAAATATGAATTTCTCCTTAAAGACGCAGTCCCTATTGCATGAGTTTCCAAACCCTCTGAAGAAAGAAGCGAAGAAAGTCAAATAAATTTATTGCTTCAGTTTTAAACGCATGAGTTTGCCAATTTGAATTGCTGTTTTCTTTCCAAGGGCATTTAGCAATTTACTCTTCATATTGGCCACAGCTGAGTATGAGCTCAGCTTCCTTAAAAAGGGACTCCGGGAAGGCCAAGAGAACATGGGTATATGGCTCCCCTCAGTGGCCACAGAGAATGTCAGCACAGATCTGCAGTAAGAGGGGAAAACTGACGCTAAAGGCTAATACCAGAACATTCCCAGCCTGACAAGTAATTTGCAATGGAAACTGACACAATGTGTTCGTGTACGGAATATATCCCAGCTGAGCAGACATTGAAGATTCAATAGCAGCTCCCAGAAGTTCCAGATTCAGAACGTCAGAATTTCTGGGCCTTGGCCCAGGTTTCATCCACATCCCACAGCCAACATCGCCGTGCTTCCCTTGAGAGTTCAGCCTTCATAGCAGCCACTGAATTCAAAGCGTAACTTCTGAGAAAGGAAGATGCCTTGGAGCAAAGATGGGAGGATGTACCTGCCTTCCAAACTTATAAACCTCTGTACTGACCAGCGCTAGTCAGAGCACAAGCACTGGTGACCACTCGAGTCAGAGATGGGCGAGGCTGGGCCAACCCCATCCCTACCAACAAGGGTGACTCGTCATTCCGACACCTCAGCCCATGACTTAAATATATGTCCCTGACTATTAAATAATTCACGCACAAACCCCCTTGTTATCTTCGTTCCTTTTCTGTTCTTTCTTCTTCCATTCCTTCTCGTTGCCTGGCCTCTTCACCCTAACACAGCCACCTCGTCCAGGTCACTGCTCTTTTCTAGGTTTAGAGGTTGACTTTTCTCCCTGGACGTTTATTTCTCAGAATCTTTTTCTGATGAGCTTTCTTCAGCCACCTGTTATTACGGACATGTTAAGCAGAATTTGTTAAAAGATAAGTTACTAAAGACGCTCTGCTACAAAGCGTGATAGAGTTCCAAAGCTTACAGGCCCAAATGGCCCCAATATATGATATGACAGAGCTTTCAGTTTATAGGTTGTTAAGGTGTCTCTGAATTTTTCAGATACAGAAATTGAGGTGTCGAGCAGGTGTCTTGCCCACTGACAAATTCCAGGAACTTGCAGCTTCTTAAGACAGATTATTTCACATTGTTTAATATCACCTCTTACAGATAACAGGAATGGTTTTGAGGAGAAGGTTAGGTTTTTGGTGCTCTTTGAGCATTCCCACCTAAATAAAATAAATTAAAAGCTACCTGACAACACACAGTTGAGTCCCAGTATTAGAAACAATCTACTTTTTAATTATAACTATTTTGTCTTTTACGTTCTCCCTTTTTTTTTTTCCTTCACTTCAATATGAATAATTAGCCCTTATTTGACGAATGTCTCTCCCTGGTTATCGTGTATGAACACAAAGTATGTTCTCATTTTCAGGGGCATTGTTTTCACCTGCCAGCTGTCATTAAAACTTGCATCTGCGAAAAGTGAGCCTTCCTCGCACTTTTTTATGTTTTGTTTTGCCAGTGAAGGTTAATTGCAGCTCTGCTGCCATAGCTTCCTCACTGCTGCGGAGTTAACCACGGGTTTGCTGCGCTGGGAAAGGTTTATCAAAGGTCTGGAATCCAAAACAATGGCAACAATAAATACCAATTAGACCCAGGCCCTTTGCTCCTACTGCCTGCGCAGGTTCAAGCAGCAAACCCAGCTCCTGACTTCAGTGACACTGGACTCTCCTAAAGCCATCGAAGAGGCTGGCGTAGGGCCCTGTTTTCAAGATCACTTTTGGATCATAAGTTCTCCTTCCTACCTTCTCAAAACATCTTCTTTAAGAGATGTTTACAATCATATGAGGCTTTAATCAGTGGATTCAGAGCATAAGGGATAAGTGAATCTGTCACCTATAATTTATTTTGTCACGAAATAATGATTTGAAAAATTGAAATTGGAACTTGATTGTAGGACAAAGAACATTCAAAGCAAAGTCAAAACAGTGTATTCTTTCTAATTTTGGCAGAAATATGTAGTATGTATTTGTTACCTATCTTGTATAGTTTTTCCTAAACCACTGACTTCCTAAAATAGAAAGATACAGATATAGGTATCTAAAAACATATGAAGATACAGAGCTATATAAACTAGTCTATCATGTCAGGAAGATTGGATTCCCTTGAAAATATTTAGCTACTGAAGTAAATAAAAAATTGGTACTAATTTTACTAAATCATTGAAATAGCAACAATGACACAAATACCAACTACAGTGACCTTTCGTATGCTTAGGGCTAAACAATCAACAGTTATAAAACCAACGCTTGTCCCTTTTCATTGTGTTAACACGTATCGAATCAAGTTGTAATTTCTGAAAATCAAAGGGATTTTACCAGCAGATCTTGCTTCATAGCTTACTATCTCCATGGGAAAGAAAGATACAGCGATAAAATTAAAGAATTTTTAATCATTACCATCTCACCATCCTAATGAAACCTTTTAGTCTTTAACTTCCCAGTCATTGTTCACATTAATACATATTAATATAGCCATCATTATATTATTTTGCCCCATATAGTATGGTCATCAATTTTTTTGTAATTTTATTTAAACATGTTATTTTCTTGACTCGCCATTTAGAAATCACAAATAAACTCTTCAAGCAGAGACATCGATAGTTTATCACGGTAAGAGTGTTAAGTGCTGATACATAAATGCTCTTTGTGGTGTGGTTTTAGCTCTGCCTTCCAGAATATAGGTCCCATTGGCCACAAAGGAGATTATTAAACATCAACATTAGTGAATTAGTCAGAATAGAGAGAACAGTATCTAATGGGAAACTTTCTAAAACACAGGACGCCTCGAATTCTGGTATTTGGGTCCTGCCTCTCTGCGGGAGTGACAGATCAGGCAAACTACTGCTGTCTGCCCCAAGCTGAACCTGATCTGGAAAATAGGAATTGGCTAACTATGAGATGAATTATTATTTTAGGTCTGATAAATCTGGTTTAAAGAAAAAACTCTTGCAATCTATATGTTTTCCAACAAAGCAAATTCAAGTCACTCAGGCAATGGCTCAAACTATGGAAATAAGAAAGCTATGCTTCTCTTCTTATGAGTTTTATCCTCCACAAAGAAACAGTGACTGGAAACAAACATCTCTAGAATGTGGCTGATGTCTTTCATTTCCTCTGATGAGAGGGCGGCTCTCTCATCAGCAACCAGCAGAGAAATCTCAGAACACCGTAGTTAAGTGACAATAACATACATGAGCTGGGCTCGTGCTACCTATGGAAAGGACACACACAGCTTATGGTTCTAGGAGGAGGCAGAAATCATTAGCTCATATTTCATGAAATACTGCATTTTCATCTTATCCCATTCATATTTTGCTACCATTATGAACGGAGAATTGTAGGCAAAGAAAATTCAAGTTAGAAATAGCCTTCAATTAAAATTAGGACTGTTTTCTATACATAACTATTTCAAACTACATCTCTCATTTAGCTGTCAAGCCACTGGATCAAGTTCAACTTTTATTATTTAGGTTTATGGGAATTTATAAAACAAAGAGGAGGAATCGGTATGTGGCTAGATAAGAGAGTTTTTAAAGGATACTTAAACTGAAGGTGAGTTCAATGTAGCACCAGAGATTCCTGATGGATAAGTGGCTGAAAGACAATTCTCATATCATTAGCTACCCCAAGAATAAGGAAGAGCATTCAAAATTTTGTGATTTGGGGTCTATGGGAATTTGCTGCCTCTGTATTACGTATCAACTTGATGCTTGCTATATTAAACTTCTTTTTTAATAACCAATTCTTTGTAAAAAGAATTCAAGAAATAGAAAGATTAAAAAAATCTGTGAGAAGTTACTTTCAAAAATTCAAAAAAAAATCTATGCCAAGAAGATGACATTTCTGAGCTAAGAAAACTTAAGTCCTCCAGACCCAGAGAAAGGAATGCTTACACACTCTTGGTGGGACTGCAACTTAGTACAACCCCTAAGGAAAACAGTATGGAGATTTCTCAAAAAACTAAAAGTAGATCTACTATTTGATCCAGCAATCAATCCCACTACTGGGTATTTACCCAAAGGAAAAGAAGTCATTTTATCAAACAGACACCTACATGCGAATGCTTATAGCAGCACAATTCACAATGACAAAGATGTGAAATCAACCCAAGTCCCCATCAATTCATGAGTGGATTATAAAATGTGGTGTATGTATAATATGGAATACTATGCAGCCATGAATAAGAATGACTTAATGCCTTTTGCAACAATTTGGATGGGACTAGAGACCATTATCTTAAGGGAAGTAGCTAAAGAATGGAAAAACAAATACCACATATACTTGTTATTAAACTGCATTTAACCAATGAGCACACATGTGCACAGACGGAAGTAAAACCCAGTGGAAATCAAGCAGGAGGGAGAGATGAAGGGGAAGGGCAAAAACCTATCTAACGAGTACGGTGAACACTATCTGGGTGATGGGCACACCACTTATAAAGTCGATACATGTAACCAAGAACATTTGTACTCCCGTAATATTTTGAAATAAAAATAAATAAATAAATAAAATCCTAATCTTAAAAAAAGGAACAATTTTAATACAATTTTACTTTTTTTCAAAGGGTGCGAAATTCTTAAATTGTTTTAAATTAACTTCTAAAATACTTCTGTAACCTTGAGGTTCCATTTATTGCACATTTAGCCATTTGGGTTAATAGTATAAAATATAATGAATGTACTAAATTTCTATCTGAAAAAAATGTTGGTCAAATTAAAACAAAAGCATTTTAAATATTTTGCAATAATGTTACCCTTATAATCAAGTACAAATGACATTGCTGAAGAATATAAATGGTTTGTTCTACCTGCTTCATCAATCTTATTTTCTATTTATAGAAAAAAAGGGGAATATGCTAGTTATTTTATGAACATATGATATCATATAATAGGCCTTCTATATGTAAATAAGTCCTCTTCAAAATATCTGTTCCTCCTGAAATGTACTATTTTTAAATAAGGCTAATAATACCTAATTCACAGGAACGTTTTGATAATTAAATGAGACAATACTCACAGAGTAGCTTGAATAATTCCAAACACAAAATAGGCCTATAACGAATGTTATTGATTCCACTTTGCACAGACGACATGCTTTAGTCACAATACAGCCACATTTACTGTGCATTTTCCTGTGACATCTTTTGGAAACCACCCCAAATCCTTACAACTCCTTAATTAGAGTGGTTTTTTGGGTCTTTTTTTCGCGTTTGCCATTGAGTATATTTAATTTTTAATCAACTTTATGAGATATAATTTACACAATAAAATATACCCATTTTATTTTATTTTTTGGAGACAGAGTCTCACTCCGTTGCCTGGGCTAGAGTGCCATGGCATCAGCCCAGCTCACAGCAACCTCAAACTCCTGGGGCTCAAGGGATCCTCCTGCCTCAGCCTCCCAAGTAGCTGGGACTACAGGCATGCGCCACCATGCCCGGCTAATTTTTTCTATATATATTTTTAGTTGTCCAGCTAATTTCTTTCTTTCTTTCTTTCTTTCTTTTTTTTTTTTTTTGTAGAGACAGGGTCTCACTCTTGCTCAGACTGGTCTCGAACTCCTGAGCTCAAACGATCCTCCCACCTCAGCCTCCCAGAGTGCTAGGATTACAGGCGTGAGCCACTGCACCCAGCCAATATACCCATTTTAAATGTAAATTTGGATGAGTTTTGACAGATGCATACATCCACGTAACATCCCGATAATGTTTTTGAGATTCATCCATATTGTTGCATTAGTAAATTTGTTCAATTTTATTGACAGGTGATATTCTATTGTATGGACACATTATACTAAAATGTATATATCCATTCTCCTATTAATGACTTCTGGGATGCTTCTAGTTTTAGATTATGAAAAGAGCTGAATACAGTTCAGCTTTGAACTTTATAATGAATAAAGTTTTAGGCTATTACGAACACTCCTATACAGATCTTTGTGTGGTTGTATGTTTTTCATCTGTTTGGGTAAATAACTAGCTGTAGAATTATGGGTCCAACAGTAATTAATATATACTCAACTTTATATAAAACTTTCAAACTGTTTTCCAAATGATTGTATCATGTTATTCTTCTACCAGCAATGCCTGAGGGTTCCACTTGTTTCTCATCCTTGTCAACAATTGGTATTGTTTGGTTTTTTTGTTTTTTGGGTTTTTTTTTTTTTTTTTTTTAGCCATCCTCATAGGTATATAGTGGTATCTCCTTGTGTTTTTAATTCTATATTTCCCTGATGACTAATGATTTTGAGCATTTGTGTTTGTTGGCTATTTATAAATCTTCTTTCTTGGAGTGTATGTTCAAATCTTTCGCCATCCTTTTAAACCCTTAATTAAGGTTTATAAATTATCTGATTCCAAATTCCTTCTGACTATCTGGAGCAACACTTGTGGAAGCATCTCCCTGGGTGGTGTTTCCAGGGCCAAAAGAAATTCCTGAGTCAAATTTAACTGTGCTTTAATATCTTAGGTTTATTAAATGTGATGCAACATGGTGGGGTAGAGAGCAAAGGAGCAAAAGAAATATTGAGAATTGAATCCAAAGAGAAGCTGAGGCAGAAAACAAAAGAAAAAGTAGGAGAATTGATGAGCAGGAGGATCAAGAAGTAATCAGGCTTTAAAAATTGGTTAAGGAGAAAATTCCAGAACAAAAACTCTGAGCAGTGAATGTGAGGTAAAGTTCTTCTATGCAGTACCAAATTGTTTCTGTGTATTCAAACATGGAAACTCAAAAAAGTCAGCAAAGATTGGACAAATATGCAAATGTCACCCTCATAACCTTCCATCTTGTTTCAAGTTTAAAGCTTTAATAATACAAGAAGCTGTTGCTGACTTTTCATCCTGGGAAAGCAGCCTCTAGTTAGCAGAGCAAGAGATGAGGTTCAGGAGATGCAGCCTTCACTCTTTGATATGTTTGTGATTAACACCTTGGAATCTTGCCAAAATACTTCATCTTTCTGCATCTCAATTTCCCTAACAATTATATATAAACACATAGAATTATGGAAGCTGTGTCCTTAATCTTTTGCACAATTAAGAGTAAACAAACAGCAAAACAATTAGTGCTAATACCATGAGCCCCAGAAATCCTCACAGAAGCTCAAATGCTCAAGATTCTTCGCAGTTGTGCTGAATGTGTGGTCTAACCAGACAGACTTTATGCAAAATGCTTTCTTTACAAAAATTTAATAACATGTGTGAATCGAAAGATTTAGTGTTCAAGAGTCCCATGTGAACACGCTTGCTTTCAGCATTGCCACAGCAGGAAAGCAGACGTGTGGCCACATGGGCTGGTTCCTGGGATTATTCTGGTATTACTCTTTTTCTTTCTTCTACATCTTCGAATCTCGTTCCTCTTAGCCTTCCTCCGTCAGAGAAATCACTTAGGGAAGGTGGAAAGAGGTATCCTTAGAGCCTCCTGGCAGATGCCTCTCAGCTGCCTCGGGGAGAATATCAACACATATCTATGAACCTTTCTGGGGAAAAGATTACTATAAGGTCTCTGTTTTAAGGAGTAAATATCGAAAGCCCACTATGGACACCACAGGGCCAGACGGGGCTACCTTACATTTTCTATCACAAAACTTTCCTTTTAGGACAAACGTGCTAATACCATTGATTGGCGGAAGAGTAACGAGAGAGCAAGATCTCTACAATGTACCTGCACTGATATTTTCACTTACCTTGTTGTCTGCAGAGAATTTTTGTCGTGTCATAGATATTTTCATTACACATTCGGAAGAAAGGAAAGACCTATGTTATCATCGTTTCTATGTAGACAACAGAAAATAAATATCTTAAAACTTGAAGCTAAAAAAATCATTCAGCTGTGTAATGAAAAAATAAACTGACATAAAAAGGGGCAAGATGCGATGATAACATCAGAAATCTGAAAAAATGAATAAATAAAGGAATTAATTTTTTGCTGCAGGTTAAGTCTTCAAATGTGATCAACTGTACCCCATAGAAAAGGGATAAAGAGCCAACCGTGTGTAGGTAATTTAGAGACGAGGAAGCCCAAAAGGTTAACAAGAAAATGGAGAGGTGCTCAAGCTCATTATTAATCAGAAGTGCAGATTAAAACCCCAGTGACGTCTCAGTCTATACCCTTCAGATCAGCAAAAGTCACAAAGCAATAGAAGGCCGGTGTTGATGGGCGTGTGAGGACATGGGGCGCATGGGGTGGGCACTGCCGGCCACCATGCCCTCAGCCTGCCTGGGGAAGACCGCATTGGCCAGATCTAGCCGAGATACCTGTGTTCCTGGTTGTGTGTCCCACTGAAATTCTAAAAGATCTGTACGTGGGAGCACCTGAGAATGTCTGTTACAGTGTCGTTGATGAGGAGGAGGAGGAGTAGAAGCACTTTGGATGTCCTTCCTTGAGGGAGAGAAGGGTGCACAGATACCATATAAACACTATGAGATATTATGTAGCAGTTAGAAGAAACACACCAGATAGAGGGCTGGAAAAAATGTGCAAAGAAGAATGATAACTGTAGCACAATGCCATTTATCTATTTTTTTAAATGAACACATTAACAACGATATACATTCAAAAGAATATGTATGTTCAGAAGGATACACGCTATACATATTGGAACTATTGCCCATAAAAAAGAGGAATATAAATGGGAAATGAAAATGAGTAAATAAATCAAACAAGAGGGTGTCCTCAGAGGACCAATGATGATAGATACTTACGGTCAAAAAAGACAATAAGAAAGGGAAAGGGGAGGAAAACAGAAGGGAGAAGGAGAGAGAGAAAGAGTTCTATCTTCAGGATAGAAACAGAGTAATTAAGTATTGGCTCCTTCTTGTCTCTGTCCACTTTGTTGTGAAAAAGTAACAGATTTTAGAATACAAATAAACTAGAAACACTTTTTATAGGGGAAGGAAAGTTTTCTTTGAAGGATGAAGATAGTGAAAGGGAGGGGTTTGGATCATGTTACTCTAGGATGCATCTTGCCACACTTGTGGCCACCAGCAGACAAGAAATGGGAGCTATTGTCACAGCTGAATTAAGCAGCCTTTAAAAATAAGGCACACTAACTTATAAGGCTGCCTAGGAGCCGATGGTATGCTCAATAACATTAATCTGGGGACAGGATAGCACCCCCAAAATCTTAACAAAATGCCAATTCCCTGCATAGATTATTGGAAACATATGTCAATGACTATAGAATTATTCTTACCTGTTGTTTTTTTTTTTTTTTAAGTAGAAACAACCTCTGGAAATCTTTAAGAAACTAATAATGATTAAACATTACTTTAGAGAGTGTACAAATGAACTTGGGCTTGAGGGAGGAATTAAAATATTTTTTAAACTCCTGTTTTCTACAAAGAGTAACACTTTACCTTTTATTTGGGGGAAACCTGGTGAATGTCAGTTGTCTAACAAAGAAAGTTTGAAAGAAGCATGCGAACTCCCCCATGTCAAGGGTTAGCAGCTGCTGTGCAGGAAAATAGAATTCCCTGATCAAATAATTTGATAAACTGTGAGTTAAGCAAACTTTCTTGTTTCATAAACTAGAGGGCTTGTTAGAGCCTATCCTATGTCAATATGCACTCTGAATATTCCTGATGTATAGGACACCGCATTTCCTGATCTTATCTGTGGACTCCATTCATTGCAGAGCACTTTAGGAGACCAGTTTTTCTTTCATAAACACTTGAAGACATGCTACTCTGGGTAAGGTGTTACCACCGCTTGTTGATCATTGGTCATCGAAATCACCAAGGGATATCTCCAGGTATCGATAAAGATAGAGATGGAGAGATACAGATTGTGGGTCCTACCGAGACTGACAGACTCAGAATTTCTGGTGGAGATGGGGAGAGGGGTAGGGGAAGCCCAGGAATTTATGTTGGTTTTTTTTTTTTTTTTTGTATTTTTATTTATTTTTTGTGTTTTCTGAATGTTCTAAAATACTGGCCCTGTGGTTGTGATTATAATAGGTATTCAATAAGTTGAATCTGAATCAAATAAGGAGTACAAGAAGAGATATTTAAAAAATGTGTGGGAGTTAATTAAAATAATTATGCTATTTTTTTAGATCTTGTAATGTTTGCCATACTTAACTTTTGAAAATTTGTCATTTGTGAGATTTTTCTTCTCATTTTAAATAAATTTTTCCTTTTGTACCTAATTTTGTATTGTTTTTTTCTAAGTAAGGACCCCCCAAAATGTATAAACTTCTAGCTCCACATAACCTGGACATGCCTCTGACTAGCACCTACCAAATCCCGGGATCCTTGACAAAGAGCAGGTCTGCAATGAACCAGCCCAGCAGAGGGCCAGGTCGGTGGCAAAGGGAAGGATACTGCCACTCTCAGAGAGGACCAGCCTGGGGGAAATGGGCCATTCCCACGAGCCAAAGAAGAGCAGGAGAAAAGTACAGACTCGGCTTCATTTTACTGCAGAAGCAACCTGACTTCCCCGAATCCGCATAGCTCACTGGAGACAAAAATTCAATCGGTCAAACACGGCTGAAAGTTTCTTCTGTGTTTAAGGCATTGGGAGAAAGAGAAAAAGTAATTAACATGAAGAGCCTCTCTATTTAACATTTAGGGTTAAATCATAATGTTTAGGACCATTAATAATATACATAGATTAGGTTATTAAGTATGAAATGTTCCATTTCCTTAATTACTGAATTTGTTGATATCTCTGACATTTCACTTTGACACTTCTTGTTTCATTTTTATTGTGAAGGTACATTCTCAGTCTTTCAAATGCGCAGTTTGGCTTAAAAAAAAAATTCAAATTTTTTTAAGAGCAATTTTTGTGAAACCATGGATAAGTAAAAAAACGCATGTTATTTTCAAACAGGAGTTCTGCCGTGAAACCAATGCAGCACAGACAGCTGGAAATATCAAGGAAGTGTTTGGGAAGGATGTGGCTAATGAACGCACAGTACATCGATGGTTTGAGAAGTTCCGTTCTGGTGATTTTAATAGTGAAAATGAGCCACGTGGGCGACCTGAGGACCAAGGTGGATAATGATGAGCTGAAAGCTGTAGTGGAAGCAAATCCATCTCAACCTATGTGTAAATTAGCAGCAAGGTTTGAGGTTACTATTCCAACAATATTGGACTGTTGGAAACAAATGGGCAACGTAAAGAAGCTGGGTAGATGGGTTCTGCATGGATTAAATGAGCATCAGAAGAGAGGTTGTCTGGAAGCTTGCCTTTCTTAGCTGTCAGAACATAAAGACAAACCATTTCTACACTGTATTGTTACATTTGATGAAAAATGGATTCTTTCTGGCAATCACAGGCATTTAGCACAATGATTGGATAAAGAAGAAGTATCGAAACACAGTACAAAACCATTCATCAAAAAAAGCTAATGGTGTCTGTTTGGTAGTTCAGTACTGGTATTATTCACTACAGCTTCATGAAATCTGGTCAATCCATTACAGCACATGTCTACTACAACCAATTGGAGAAAATGATGAGGATGCTTGCAATTAAGCAGCCAAGATTGGTCAACAGAGACAGGTCAATCCTCTTGCAAGACAACGCTAGACCACAATTCACACAAACAACGCTGCTCAAACTACAGAGGCTGGACTTGGGAACTCTCTGTTATCCACCATATTCACCAGACCTTGCACCAACTGACTCCCACTTTTTCCATGCTTTAGACCACTTCTTGCAAGGAAAAATAGTCAATTCTCAACAAGCTGTGGAAAACACCTTTCTCAACTTTGTCACCACTCACCCTCCAGACTTCATTGCTGGCATAAATAAGCTACCATTAAGATGGCAAAACTATGTCAATAGTTTAGGCGCATACTTTGATTAATTGTACTGCTTCTTGTTTGAGATATAATACACTAAACTTTTGAAATTGGACATTTCATATTTAATGACCTAACAGATACATGCACACATATATCTAATGTTATGCATTACATACATATGAGATATATGGTGTATAGTCACTTAAGAGCAAGGAAAACAAGAATGCTATAAAAACATAAATGAGAAAACTTCATTAAATGTCAATATAAGAATACTTCAATATGCATCAGAAAATTCTAGGGTACTGATGTACTCAGTAATTGTTAACATTAGTATTAGCAAGAAAAATAAATATTTTTATCGCTGTCTATGCAAACAAAATTCAGATATGATAAAATTGAATAATTATTTGTTCATATTTTCTATCTTGTATAATTTGTAATAAATGTTATATTTCTTTTCAAAACCAAACAATTTTTAAATAAATGTCAATTAGACTATACACACACACACACACACACACACATAATTAGTCCTCAGAAACACAAGATCCTAGATAAAATATAGACTTTAGCAATGAGGAAGTCAAAGACAATAAGATATTTATTATTTTGTGAATTGCCAAGCTTATGGCAACCCAAATTAGTTCTGTATTTAGCTGGACTCGGGAGAGAAATGTTCCATCAAGTTAATCCACCAAAAACCAAACTTCAAAACTTTAAAGAGATTTTTTTTCTTCCCTAATCTAAATTAAAACACTGAAAAGGACAGATTAAAACACAAAGGAGGTCTTGGAAATTTCAAAATTACTCCATTCCATATTACCTCCTATTTCCTACCCTGTCCCCCCTCTAAAAAAAGGCTTAAGAATTAGTGTGTTGAAACAGAACCCGGAGCACATTAGCCTTCTAGTAATTTCACAGCTGTCTGAAAGGTGGGGGGAAACTCTAAATAGGATTATGGTTTCTTCCTTTTTTGTTGTTGTGTTTCTTGCTGCTCATTTTTTGGGTTTTTGAAAACCAAAGAAAGAATAGGCAGCTGGATGGACAGACAGACAATTGCTTGAAGCCAGATTATTAGTAGCTTAAGTAGTAATCTTTTAAGTGTATTGCCAAACATACCACAAAGAGATCTGAAATAGCTCTTGACTGAAAAAAGCTGAGGTGATGCGGTAACGGCACAACTCAAACTGGTTTTCTGATCACCTGAGACTTTAAAATGTTACTTTCATCTCTTTAAAAGATGCACAAAGTATAGTAAGGTTTGGAGACTTCTTTTTACTGCATGTGTCCTCTTGTTTTTTTCTTTTTCAACTATAGCTTCAGTTGCTAGAATTTTTTATGATAATGGAAAAATATTATATGTAATACAAGTTGTGACAACATAAAAACTACAATAATCCATTGGAATTATAATAAATACAACCATTTCAGCTGCATTTTTCTTTGCTTTAACAGATGACAGAAAAATGTGAGACCATGTAAACTATTCTAGTTAGGCATATTGGCCTTTACTATTAAGATTTCAAGGCAAGAAACCCTCAACAGAATAACAAATTTCAGTTCAAAACTGAACTAATAAAAATTTCCTTGTAAATGTCAAAACACTAGAAGAGCAGTAAACAAACACCTTTCCCAAAATCTCATTTTGGAAATAGACATGATGATTATTTTTACTGGCATAAAAATAGAAACAGCAACAAAAAAACCATTTATTTACTGCACTTTCTTTTTATCTATCTTTCATTTCATCTCTTTCTGTGTTTGGGAAGTGAGTGAGAAGAGCATTGCAAAAATGAAACTGGCAAGTATTATTTTTAATTAATATATATTTATCTAACAAACTCAAACAACACAAATGTATATATCAGAAGATGAAGACCTCACTCTTCACCGATCCCATTCCTCGGATGTTAATATATATCATTTCTGTTTTCTTGGCATATATAATATACATGTAATTATATAATATATATGTAATTAAGTATATATTTATCCTAACCGTCAAGTATCTTTAAACTTATTCAAGAAACTGTAAGAGCCACAACATCAGAGAGACTAAATATTTTTTGGCCCAGAATGGATAAATGTTTAGTAACTTCAACCCAAGGTATACAGAAGTCAAGTACAGTTGTACACTCTTACAGGAAATTTTTGTGGAGATGAGATTAGCATAACTTGCCAGGTAAAAAGCAATCATAGTAAGAACCATGGAAACTATTCAATCAGGAAACCAAAAAAAAGAAAGATCAGGGAAGGCAAAATATATTAATACCCCTATTCAGTAAGGACACAGATAAGCTTATATGGTAAAATTTTTAGAAATATTGCCAGAAATATCTATATTTGCCACTTGTCACAAAAAAAGCATTATCAATTCCAGCACACATTCTGATTTTTTTCTTTTGCTTATTGTTTTCAAAATGTCTCTCCTGTGATTTCTTAACACTTCAAAAAGATTTCCTTGAACATCGATGCCACTCCATACAATAAAGTCCATTGTTTGATGTAACAAGTTCTAAACCATTTGTGGTTTTGCTTTCGTTTATACCAACAACCTGAGTGTGACGCAAATGAACAGTTGCCACGTTACTTGTCTGTGTGTCACTGATATGACAACGGCAGTAGCTGGGCTTCCCGGTGACTCTGAGTGACTGAGATTGGATTTACAGCGCATCCGCGCCAAGTGCTAATTGCTGAAACTGGCCATAGTGTGGCTGGATGTGGTTGGATGATTCACTGAGATCCTGAATGTCGTCCAGCTGACTGTGTGCTGGTAAATGGTTAACGACCAGTTCTCTGGGGCGGGGAGAAGCCCAGCTCCGATGTGTAGCACTTGCCAGTTCCCATGGAGGAAATATCCCTACTGTAGTCAATTTGAAGACATCAACACGGGGTCCCCAACTTCAGATTTGGGGAGAGATGTGCGCATTCAGCTCTTGAGAGCCTCTACAAGCTGCCTCCAGCATATGACTTCTTAAAGATCTTCAAAATATAACTTTGAAATTCAATGACATCCAAACTTCTTACCCCACGTGGCCAGGCTCATGGTTAACAGGAAAATTAAAGGCACCCCAGTCAACACCCTCCCTGTCCCTCTTCCCATTCTGTCTCTCTCCCCTCTGGAAAACTGAATCTATTAATAATATCTCAGCTAAGCTCTTGATCTTAAGCCTCTTCCCCTTAACCCATAAATTAAAGTCCTCTCTCCACTTTGCACATTTGACAATACCATGGTCTGAAAAAAAAAAATAAGTAAAGGGCAACATTCATGGTTGTTCTTTAGGCCCAGAGTAGTAGATGCTCATTTCCTAGCACCAGGTCTAGCGTCAACAGGAAGGCTAAATAACTATAATTATTCCCTAAGGTACATTTTCAACATGCCAGGTTGTGATAAGAGCCTCCTATCAAATTTCTTTCCCACCTCTTCACTTTTAGAACCACCGCATGCTAAGTACAGAGCAAAGTGCCTGGCACAGAAAGGTGACCGGTGTTTGTTAAATAAATAAGTCCCCTTATCTCCTCATCTCCCCTCTCAATCTCTTGTAACCTTTTATGGACATCCTCTTGAAAGGAAGTATCCACAGTGTAGTTTCATCTCCATAAGGTATCTCAGCTATTTTACTACCTAATATGAAGGTCATTGATACAAAGGGATATTATGGAAGTATTTCTGAATTTAGCAATGGAAGAATGAACTTGCTAAACTGTGGCTAAGGGAATATACTGTATTTCTAAAATTGTTTCTATCTCTACTGTTGCTATTCCTCCAACATCCACTCTTCCTCCCAGATTCGCTGGGGAGAGCTGCCTGTCCTCCAGGGGGCCGGGCAGCAACTGAAAAATGGTAATAAATGAAAGGTCCTGGCTCAGAATTGCACTCGACAAATATCCGGGTGTGTGTTTCCAACTTTCTGCTCTCCCAATGCTTTCTCTGCCTTTTTTTCTCTTCACTAGCAGTGTAATCATAAGTTACCACTGACATAAATAATCTCTACCAGGAACCTGGCTTTCATTTGGGAGTCAGGCAGCAACCAGCCCCACATTTTCATGTCTTTTGAAAACGTAGATCTGTTCTTCCTTGAGCTGATGTGGAAAATAAGGATTTTTGAGGAGAGGTCAGTTCAATAATTTCATGTGTTTCATTAAAAATCCACAAAATGATCTCAAATTGTATCCTTTTATTTTTTACACTGTATTACAATTATTATTTTCTTTGGAAAAGAAGCTGTAAGTTCATAGTCTCTGATTGGCTGATGTGGCTTTTAGTTCAGAGATTTAGATGGTACCTGCATTATTCCTAAAGGAGTTGTTACTATCTAATGAACAAATGAGTAAATGAATGAATAGTGTAAGATCAGAATCACTATTCTGGAATCTAAATGCATGTTGATGTCCAATCTAATTGAAAATGCTCACTTAGAACACATCTCATTGCTAGCTTGGAAACTGACCACACTTGATATAATTTCATTCAATTCTGCATCTGGTTATGGAACCCAGAAATATAATGCTATTCCTTAACTGCCAAACCAGTCTTTATAAACTCTGTGGTTATAGTTACTATATCAGGATCAGATTGTATTCTTTCAGAGGAGCTTTCTCAAGAACATTTGAAAAGCCTTGATTAGATTTTTATCACCATGCCTTTTTAAAAACTCAGTAACTTTCTACAAAAGAGTTTCAAACACAGTACTAGAGAAGGCACCACCTCCCCCATTGTTCCTATGACTACTATTTAAAGTGTGCCAAAGACCCAAATGGCCTGTCGAGATCCTTCCAAACCTACAGCCAAAAACCTACACAGAAAAGATCTCAGCTTTATTAAGCAGTAATGGAATCTAATAATTTACAGGGAAAGAGAAAACTACTGTTCCCCTAGATAGTAAGAATTGTACTTCAAAAATTTTCCTTCCTATTGGTTCCAGAAATTAGTTTCTCAGTATAAGAAGACAAATCCAACTAAAGTCAACTTACTTTTCCAGTGTTTGGTCAGATAAACCTGCAACTTATTATACCTTCAAGATTCCTTTCTTTCTTCAGTAGACACTTACTGAACAATTGTCATATCTAGCAATTAAAAATAATGTCTAGAATAGAAAATAAATTTCTGCTTAATTAAAAATAGTATTTTGTCATGTTCCAAAAATGATCCTAAACACAAAAACTCATGTTCTTTAACAGCAAACACTTAATCAGTACATACTATTGAGTTTTGTTTTTGTTTTTGTTTCCAACTTTAGATTAGTAGTATTGGTGGTCTTGGAAAACTGGTTGGCTTGCAATTCAACCTGTCTGCAAAATACCCAGTGTAGCAGTAGTAGAGCTTAAGCTAACTTGTGTCAACTATTCCCAATGACATGGGTGCCAGCAAGGTGAGACAAGCTTACAGTCCGATTAATAAAAGGTTTAATCCTGTACTTCCCCAGTATTAATATAATGCAGCAGTTGCTCTTTCCACAGGGTGCAATTAATAACCATTTCTCATGCAAGCAGCTGAAACACCACCACCAGCAGGCAGTGTTTCTGCAGCAGCTGAGTCATTCCTTTCAATTTGGTATCAATTAGGCTAATTAGTGGTTAGCAGCTCAGACTGCCCTTCAATCATTTAGAAATGCTCTCCACACAAAAGTCAGGCACTTGCTCTAAGATTTTCTCACATACTGATGATATATGTCTTGACTGCTAAGACAGAAGCTGGACTGGAAAGAAGATATTTGATCACAACGTTTATCTACCCATTGTCACAAAATAGAGGTTTTCTTGGCCCACCCACTAGTTCTGTGGCCTCTTGTCAGCCCCAACACTTGGGGCACAATTGACTGGCCACTGATATAACTGAATCCTACTATCTTTTCATCTCACCAGCTAGGTGGTCGGGTGTGCTTTCCCCCGAGGGCATGTGTACCTGTTAAAACACTATTTCTTCTGGCTCTGGTTCTAAACCCAGGCAGAAAGGATTAGAAACCTGGCTTTTAATTGTGCTTGCCTTTTTCTTTTGCAAATGGCAATCATTCTGTAGCACCTTTTGTGATATGAAAATGAACACTGGATTAAAGCATATTTTTGATTCCTCACCAACCATTCTAGTCTGTCAGGCACCTTGTCTAAGCCAGTGGCTGTGGTTATCAGCAGCTCAACTTTGGCAGGAGGCAAACATTGAGCAATTTCAAAGCAAATCTGGTTTTCACTCCTAGAGATCACTGGGGACAAGTTTATAGAGATAATTCAAAGAATTATTTAGCATCGTTCATTTAGTTATCAAGTACAAATCTTGAAAGTTTTGACAGATTAATGATTTCCTTCATAAGATTTAAATAATCATAATATGTAAACAAAGATAAATAGATAGTAGAAAAACAAAGTAGGTTGTTTTACAAATTAAACTTTATTTGAAAAAGATCTTTTCAAAATTAAGGTTGTTATCCTACTTTTTAAAACTGTAATGTATGCTGATGACTCAAGAGAAAATTTCAATTTAAATAATCCACTAATGTGTCCTATCCTAATAGTTTAGATTTCAAGAAAAGTTACATTGTTCTATTTTATTACTTACGTTATCAACTTTTTGATTCTGAAATTGAATCTCATGTAATAAGGCTATACATGAATATACTTTTGAATATGATAATTCAAAAGAAATTTCAAGGAGTAAATATAAAATTAGAGAATTTGTTAATAAAATATTGATGATTGCTTAATAAAACAAGGGTAAATCTCATCTTAGATTTTATGTAAAAAATATCCAAAATA
This sequence comes from Varecia variegata, assembly GCA_028533085.1. Lineage (NCBI taxonomy): Eukaryota > Metazoa > Chordata > Mammalia > Primates > Lemuridae > Varecia > Varecia variegata. The sequence goes on from CM052456.1 coordinate 3,269,787, forward strand.
CATCACTGACCAAAAAATGCATATAGTTTAAGCTTCTCTATGATGCAAGTTAAATATAATCTATACTTTCATTTCATAAATGACATCATTTTAATTTGCATGTTTACAGTCTATATAATTTGTGTAAAATACATTTATATATCATATGGGGTTCAGGTAGATATGAAATTTTTAAAAATACATTGTACAATCAAAAGAATACAACGTATTCTTTTATATTATATATATTTACATTATAAATATAAATACATTTACAATGTATTCTTTTACATTATATAATTTACATTGTAGCATTAAAAGAAAAGAATTAAAAGCATTCAGATATTTTAAAAAGTGACATCAATTATAGCCATAGGAAAATATCAGCAGCAAAGGGCTGATAAATGAAAAGATCCATTTTGACTAAACATTGGCTCAGCAAATTAAATGATACCATTTTTCTAATATTTATTTAAAACATATTTTCTGATAATTTTCATTTTAAATTAATCATCAGAAGACATAAATATTGTGTTTTTTTACATTAGCAATATGAATACTTGCAAATCTCCAAATATTTATGCTCTGTAAACTGAACTTAGATAGAATAGGTATGGGAGTGAATAGCTACAGCAAGATGAAAATATCTTTGTATATATAGCAAATTGTGGATCGGAAACTTTTAAGTTTCCTTTTCATTTGTCTACTTATTGACTATCAGTAAGACTCAATCTTAGATATTTTCCCTTAAATGTAAAATGACCCTTTGAGGAAGTTTTTCTAAAGTAATAAAAATTATAAACTCTATAGAGCTTTCAGCATGTGGAAGAAATTTTTAAAATATGTTCTGTATAGAAAGCAAGTTAACTTCTAAAACATGGGAACTGGAGAGGAAAAATAATTTATAATACTCTGCTACTACTAATTTAGCTAACATTTTTAGATTTTAAAGCTTCAACATTTTTCCTTTCACAATGTTTCAATAGCAGGCAATACATATCCCCACACTGAGGACTTCACCAATGAAACAATGCAAGAACCATGTGTTATAATCTGGGAAACATAATTAGTCTCTTTTTTATACCTGAAAGATAATCTTTTCCACATAACTCTTTGTCATTGCTTGTTAAGTAAATAAGTTTCATACCATTAACAGCACAATTTGCCATCCTCAACATCAATGTGAAAAATCACATCTTTAACTGTGCATATTATCCAGGTAATTTTCAAAATATAAAACAGTGAGAGCAAATGATGAAATGACATCAGAGTCAGAGGAAAGAGAGTAGAATGAAAATGGAAAGTTAGAATTTACAAATTAGATAAGAGATTTCAGTCACAAAAAGAGTAATGCTTAAGGAAATGTATATATAATAGAGAATAAGAATTTTGTGGGGTTTTTTTTAATTTAACATAGTTCTTTTTTTTAAACCATGCATTTCCATTTATTTCATCTGCATGAAAAGTCCAGTCTGGTAGTCACTGGCCAAATATGGCTATTGGGCATTTCAAATTTACCTAGTCCAAATGGAGATGCATTTCAAGTGCAAAATACATACTGGATTTCAAAGATTTAGTGCAAAAAATATCAAATGTATTTTTAATAACTTTTATATTGATTACATGTTGAAGAGATGATATTTTGGATATGTTGGGTTAAATAATATATTAGTAACATTTATTTTGCCTTGTTTCTTTTTAGTTTTTTATATATCCACTAGACAATGTAAAATTATACTTTTTGTATTATGTCTCTAATGGACAGGACTAGTGTAGACTACATACACATTGCACTAAATTAGTGACTCTGGTCAAAATGTTGATGTGACTTATTTTTTCTGAAATACCTAAGAGATACCACATGCAGAAAAGTTTGTTTCTTTGGACCAACCTAACTGACAAAATTATCCAAAAGAAAAATAAAAGTGAAGTAAATCCAAAAGCAGTAAAAAACATAAATAATAGAAAGTTATCTACAAATAGGTAAATTGAGGACATTCCCACTGGGCAAGTCATTCAAATAGCTAAACCCTTTGGGCTCACTGACACAGCTCAATTTTTTGTCTAAGTCAATCGGATTCATCCAACTAGGGAATGTTTTACATTCCTGTTATTCTCCCAAATATATTGGTGAGGTATTATTCTAAGCAACTGCTAGAATATTAAATTCAAAAACATAAGAGTGATAATGTGCACTAGTTTTATACTTCTAAAGTATCTTTATAAAACCTGGAGTTTTAATGAGTAATTTTTGTTAAATAATACATTAATGTCACTGACAACCGTTATGATGGTTATTTTATTAGCAAGGACTTTTGAGTATAATGATATCAAAATAGGTACTGAAAACTGGAAATTTTAGTCAATCAACCACCTGTCTTCTATGGTGTTGCACAATCAACGTGGGCGTATCCAAAGAGCAGATTGAAACCGACTTTGATATTAAACAACTTGGGAAAAGAAATGGCAAATAGGACTGACAAATCTCACAGCTGTCAGAACTGCAAGAAAACGATGCCACCTGTACTAAGCTTCCATTTAACAGCAAGCCTCCCTCTCTCCTACTCTGTTTCCAGTAGATCTGTCACTTAAAGTTCTGTTCACATGGAATTGGATGAAATCCCCGGCAGACCGCAAGATTGGCAAACCTGTTCTAACTGCTCTTACGGCATCACGGAACAGAGCTTGAATTACCAATCCACCAGAGAATGCTAATGCAATTATGAGTGTTTACTTACACCATGTGTTTCTCACTGAGCCTCCCCCGCTGTGTCAGGATAAACCAAAGGGAGCTAATGTTTTATAGATGGTAAGACTCTGTTTGTTTTCAGTAGGGCTAAGTCTCCCAAAGCACTCAGACACACTAATTAAAGTAAACTGCAGAGGCCCATAATAAAATATATGTGTTTGGAGACTGTGAGATGAACCCTACTGGCTTATTAAAAGTCAAAAGAAAAATATACATTATTTATGACTTCAAAGGGACACATTGCGAGCTCCAGTTTATTTAAAGGATTAACTAAGCAGTGGTTATTGGTGACCATCTGAACAGTTCTTCTTTCACAGTTCATTAGTTCTGTCATATATGTGAGAAGTCATCATTTGGGTTCAAATCAAATATTATTAATCAAATAAATTACAGACAGTACACCAACATTATTATAATAAATGGAATCTTTGGGAAAATAGCTGCTTATAAATCTGGTACTTACTTTTCAACAGTTGTCTGGTTGCAACAATGTGATTTAGGTTTTCAAAATGTTATGTAAGTATTAAATAATACATTCTTCATAAATTTGGCTATCCCAGAAATAGAAAGTCGGGGAATACAATTACAAAACAAACTGCTTCGTGACTATCTATTTTCACAAAAGTTACTCCTTTAATCTGGAGACCTGGAAAGTTCATAGGAAATCGGCTTTCCCATTTCCAACACGAGACTACAATAGAAGAAAAAGGGATGTCACAAGCCTTTCAATACCCTAAATATTTCTTTGATTTATTAATTGTCCCATATCAAGCTGCATCATTCAATCGAAGGACATTATTCACACTTAAATAAGTCTGAACTAAAGATGATCAAGCCAAATCAATATTGCTGCATTTATTCCCGGGCATTTGAATAATTTGCAAAGCTAGCCATATTATTGTTTCTATCAATGAAAATTTTATACTATTTAACTGAACATTAACATGCATCTGAAGACATTACACAAATAGAATCTTGTAAGTATTTCATGGTGTGATTACTAAGAGAATTTGTTTCTCATATTTTTCTTAGGTCACCTTAAGATTTATCTGAGTTTGTACTTTAAAAAGAAATAATGACCCCCAAAATAAAAAAGTGGTCCTAAGATATCTCTTCTGAACTATCTAGGAAACAGAGGTACTGAGGTTTTCTCAAGATAGCATAAATGCTACTGTGCATGCAATATTGCCTTCTGATTGGAAGTTATGAGATGATATTTTGAACATTATGGGTTACATTTCCAGCAGTGAATTAAAATTGCTGAGAGTTAAGAACTAATGATAGAATATTTTTTATTTTCTTTATAAGTTCATTTTAATAGCCCTGTATCTTCATAAAGTAGAAAAAGACAAAAAACCTAAATGGAATAAACTGAATGATATCAAATAGTACTTACTGAAAATTTACTTTATTTCTATAATTTGTGCAGCTTCACCTTAACAAGGAGATTTACATAAGTTTAATTTTCAGATTTTATTAACCTATTGGCAGCAAAATATATATTTTAATTTTAATATACTGCAAAACATTAGTGATGAAAATAGTATATTACTCCCACTCGGTTGTTAGATATTTCACTAAATGCATATTAGAAAAGGAAAATAATAAAGTTTATTAAACTAAGGGCTACTTGTCTTCTCTCTTTCATTTTTCTTTTATCTACCTCTATATTTTTCCTCTTGCTCAAAGGACTTCCTAAGTCTATTTCTCTGTAATGCTAAATTTAAAAGCTTCTTTTTACCGTCACCATTCTGGATCCGTCTCTAAATTCTGGAACTGTAAATGCTTTATGCTTCTACAGTTGTTAAAAAAATGTTCTAGAGACCTATTCTGTACCCTTTCAAAAAGCATCACATGATTATTCTATAAACAAAATTAAACAAACAAACAAAAAACTACCATTAAGAAACCCACATCTTTAAAATCTATGTTCCTTTGAGAAGCTAAAAGCAATCTGGGGTGTAACTTGAACATATATGTGTAAACTCAGTAAACTACAAACAAGTCTCTTTAGTTCTATTTCTTTGGGCCAAATAGCATCCCTTATTTCTAGCCCCATTTTAACTATCTCTACTTGACTGGAATCAAAGTGTCCTTATTTCACCATCAGATTGAAAGTATTTTACAAATACAATAAAGATTCTCCATTTTCAAATTAAACTTTACTTAAAAAGAAGATAAAGGATAGCTACATTTATTTAGCATTTACTGTGAGATATGTTATGTTATTACCTTCCTTTTATGGATGGGAGCATTGAGAGTAGATAGGCACGGTTGTTTTTAGTGTCACACTGCTAGCAAGCAATGAAGCCTTGATTTTAATACTAGCACAGAACTTTAAATCCAGAGTTGAAAGCTTAGCCACGATGGTAAGTTGCCTTTCCAGCAACAGGAAACCAGTTGTCAATCTACAAAGCCAAACTTTTAGTCCTGTGATTAGAGTGATCAATGGATTTAACAACAAAAAGTTAAGTTGAAAATATTTGTAGTTCATTGTATTCCACTAAAGTATTTTCATCCCCTCTTCACACACACACACACACACACACACACACTTAATTATCTTAGAAACTAGAGGCTGAGCAATGGAATGAATCAAATTTCTCTGGCCACAGCATTCTTTAGAATTTTCATTATTATCACATTGTGTGGCTCTTAATTTTATCTTCTTAAAAATATTGTTGTTAGAATTTATAATATATGAACATATATCCACTAAACAAAGATCCATGTTTGGATCCAAAATTTTGATAGTATCAATAGCCGTTTCTCCCTCCTCCATAAGAATGCAGCTTTCCAATAGTGTAGATTGTGTCCCATTCATGCTCAAAGCTCACTACACTGTGAGATTTCAGTATGAATGCAGTAAATGTTTATTGAACTATCTCATACTATGTTGTAGCATCTATAAAAAGTTCCACAGTCCTGTGTACATGAATGATATTCAATAAATACATATTAGAAAAGTAATGACCTCTTTATTAAATGAAAATGGACATCTTACTCAAAATATGACAATAAAACAATTACTTTTTAAATGTGAAACTTAAAATACAGGGTGGCCAAAAAACATCAGGGTAAGGTGACTTCCATAAAATACGATCCCAAAATCTCTTAGATACAATATAAAAAAATGTAGGATTTTTAATAATGTATTTAATCCAATCTAACTTCTTTCCTACTCAATTTTGAAAGCAGTAGGAAATAGAGGAAAGTGCCCAATTATGCTATGGTCTAGGACAATCTTAGAGACCATTTTTAATTTATAACCCCAAATCTAAAGACTCAAGTATTTCTTCTATAAATATTTACATAGAAGTGATTTAATACCATAAAGATGTGTAAAGACTTTCTTTTTCAGGTTCATAATTTAGTATAGGGGCTCAGAGTCAAACAGTAAAAAAGTAAAGAAGAACGAACTAGGACTTTTTCTTGCACACATTCATCCAAATTTGTATAATCTGATTAACATCTGTCTCATCCATGAGACTGTAAGTTTTATGAGGACAGAGGTCATGTCTATTTTTCCTCTTTTATTTTATCTCCAGTGCCAAAGACAGTGCCTAGAAAACATGCACATTAAACAAGTATGTGTGAAATGTTTATTATTGAATTGTAAATATCATAAATCCCATAGGATTTCAGAGGGGAAAAAAAAGATTGCATCCAGTTGGAATAATTATAGAAGACAGAAGAAAGGAAATAGCCTTTGGGTTGACCTTGAAGCATGAGTTAGAATTTCAGTAGGTGGGATTCCAAGTATGTGTTTGCATGTTGAGGGATAAGGGTGTGGGCTTGGGGAAGGAAGGATATTAGGCAGATAGTGTAACATGAGTAAAGACAACGAGGATAAAATACAAATATATTCAATTATAGCAAGCAAATCGGCTGAAATGTTGGATTGGAGAGAAAGATTTAATAAAAGAAAAGGAAGCAAGAAAGAAAATAAGGAAAAAGGAAACTAAAAAGACAGATATGATCAGAATTCAGAAAGCCTTGAAATTTAGACTAAATGTGGAAGGTTTTTGAACAGAGAATAAAGTGACATCTTGTGAATCTAAATCTTCCAGTAGGCTACAGCAGTTACCTATCAAAGTGATGGAAACAGGAAAACTAGTTAAGAGACAATTGCAAAAATCCTAGTGGGAAGTAAACTCTGAAAATGTTTCCACTAATCAATTCTTACAAGATTCTCCTTTTACATTAGCTAATTATTTAATTTTAAAGCTAAGGTGATTTTAGAGATTATCTTACCCAAACCCCCTATATTTTATGGTTTAAGAAACTGGTGACTAAAGAGATTCAATGACCTGCCCAACTTTGCAAAGCCAAGACTCTAAGTGGATCTCTCAGTTTCCAGTGTGATTGCTCTTTCCATTTTAAACATGCGCCTCCTTCAAGGTGACTCTTTAAATTAAAAGGAATTAACAAAGTAACAAATACAGAATTAGGGCCTTTATTGCTGTTTCACTAACCGAACAGTAACCTTATTTAATAAATCTTCCCTGCCACACAGATATCCCGAGGAAGCACTGTAATAAATGTAATAAAAGCAGAGATTAGGGCAAACATCGGTGGGAAGATATTAATTAGAGAAGGACCTCACCAATTCTCAGTTGACTAATCCTCAAACCCTGTAATGCTCATAAGAAAACTGGCAATCTTGCTTTACTTCTTATCAAAGAGATTTCCAGCCAAAGACAGCAGCCGGCTCAAGTAATCAGAATCTCATTAATTTTATTAAATATATTATACAGTCCCATAATAAATAATTAAGCCCTATTAAACAGATATCTTATAGGACGTCTTATCCCCTCTTATTTATAGACATAACTAAAATGACAGTACTTACAATGAAAATCATAAAACATAATTGTTGTTATTGATGATGATAATACCTTATGCTTGTTTTAGAGATTTTAAAGCTTTTCCAAGCATGACTATTGCATCATAATTGGCATACAAAGCATTTATGTCCTAATCTACATAATAAAGTTTCTATCTGCTAGCTGTTACACCATCATTTGAAAATGGCTAGACAGATTTTCACCAAATTTGACATGTATGTATGTGATGACCTGACTTAAGGTATAAAATAATGTTTGTTCAACAAGTCCAATGGGGAAGACCTTCACAGGGGGCTCTCAAAGGGAAACCCCATCACTGTCCGGAAACCGCCAACAGCGTTTGAAGCTACGCTGGGCGGTGTGAACTGAAATACCTACAGGTGGTCTATGCCTATCTTCTTGAAGTATGATCTAAGACTTTTTTTCCACTATTAAAAATGCTAAAGGCTCTCAAAATTGATTTTTTTCTTTGAGCTATATTACTCATTTCTACCTATATAGGTAAATATTTCTGGCTACTAGTAAAATTCATAGTGCTGTAATTTTCTTTGTTTCTTGGTTTTTGACTGGATGTGGGTTACAAATGCAATACGGTATGTATCATTTGCAGTTGGATCTTTTTGCATATAACCATTAAATCAATTGCCTGGTGTGGTAGGCAGAATGGCCCCCCCAAAGATGTCCATGCCCTAATTCCTGGAACCCGTGAATATGCTACTTTGCATAGCAAAAGGGACTTTGATGATGTAATTAAAATCGCAATTCTTCAAGTGTGGAGATTATCCTGGATTATCCCAGTGGACCTAATCTCATCACATGAGCCGTTAAGACTCTCTGGCTACAGCCAGAGAAAGGCCACAGAAGGAGAAGTCAGAGCGATTTGAAACGTGGTAGAGAATCAGCAAACCACTGTTAGAGGTGACCTACGGACAGCAAGAGAAGGAATCCGTGCAATCTTCAGGAGCAGAGATTAGCCTCAGCTGACATCCAACAAGGAAACGGAGATCTCGGTCCTACAACCATGAGGAACTGAATTTGGCCAATGACCTAAATGAGCTTGGAAGCAGATTCTTCCCCAGAACCTCCAGTAAGGGACACAGTCCAGCCAGAACCTCGATTTTGGCCTTGTGAGACCCTAAGCAGAAGGCCCAGCCAAGTCCACGAGGACTTGTAACCTATGGAAACTGAGAGATAATACGTTTGTGTTGTTTAAAGCTGCTCGTGTTTGGTAATATTAACATGTTACAGCAGCAATGAAAAAAAAACATACTCCTGAGTATTCTGGTTGATTTCATTAACTCAGAACAAGCCGTATGTAAAGTACTAGGCTAGAGTAAATGTTTCCTTATCTTGAATGACATATAATCTGGTTAGGAGGGTAAGATACACATGTGAGAGGATAATTAGTAAATCAAAGCAGTAGCAGGAATGCCCATCTAGATCATTTAGGGAAGGCTTAAGAGGTAGATTTTTACACATATATAGGGCAATGTTTCCCAAATTATAGCATCTATCAGGATCACCTGGGATCTTCAGAAGACCGCACTAAAAATTTCTTATTCAGTAAATCTGGGATGAGGCTTGAGAAGTTGCATTTGCAAATTTCCAGGCAATACTCATGTGCCAGTCGTAGGACCATACATTGAGAACCACAGTGTAGAAGAGAAGAAAAATGGTTCAAGCAAATATTTAAGGCTTAAAGTTCCAGAATTACTTAGAGACTATGAGTTGCCCAACATGGAAATAGTGCTTTGGAAAGATTGATGAGGCTATAAATATTCAGGAAATATTGGTAGTTGGGAAGAGATCTAAAACAAACAAACCAAAATAAAAACAAAAGACAGCTAGGTGCGGTGGCTCACGCCTCTCATCCCAGCTGTTTGGGAGGCTGAAGCAGAAGCATCACTTGAGGCCAGGAGTCTGAGACCAGCCCGGGCAACACAGCTAGCCCTCGTGTCTCCAAAAACATCTTAAAATATTAATAGCAGGTCATGATGGTGTGTTCCTGCAGTCCCAGCTACTCCGGAGGCTGAGGCAGGAGAAGCATTTGAGCCCAGGAGTCGAGTTCGAGGCTGCAGTGGGCTGTGATCGCTACACTGCACTCCAGCCTGGGCAACAAAGAGCAACTCTTTTCCTAAAAAAAACCCAAAAGGTAAGGAAGCCTGAAAAGCCTAACCCAATGAAGAATAAGCAGGAACAGAAAAGAGGGAAAAGTGCTTGAAGATTAGCCAAATACTATGTGATAAGAAAATAGTAGTTAATATGAATAATAAATAGAGTAATTGGGCATGTTATGCTGAAGGTAATTCATGCTTTAAGCTTTGGAGCATTTTATATTTTTATTCTTTTGTCAATTCTGGTTGTGTTTTTAGAAGGATTTATTCATTTCATCCAAATTGTCAAACTTATTCATAATGTCCTCATTATTTTTAATATATTTAGTATCTGTAATAATATTGCCTTTTTCATTATTAATATTGATAATTTGTGTTCTCTCTTTTTTGTCTTCACTCTTACAAAGGGTTTTTCATATGTTGACCTTTTCAAAGAATCAAATTTTGACAGTCAATTTTCTTTATTTTACATTTATTTTCTCCTTTATTTTGGTTCTTTATTATTTCCTTTTTATATTTATATTTGATTTGATTTGTTGTAGCTGTTTCTAACTTATTGAGCTGGAAGCTTTCTAACACTGGTTTCCAGCCTTTCTTCTTTTCTGTTGTAGGCGCTAATGCGCATTTTTTGTTTTGATATGCCATATTTTATCATTGAATTTGAAATAATTTTTTAAAGTTTATTATGATTTTTTCCTTGACACACAGACATTCCTAAGTATTTTGTTTAATTTAAAGGCAATTTTGGAATTTTCGTTACCTTTTGTTTATTCATTTCATTACCTTCAGGAAAGCATATTCTGAATTATTATTTCAATCCTTTGAAATTTATTAAGACTTTTTATGGCCTAGATAATAGGAAATTTGATCAATATTCCATGTGCATTTGAAAGGGATGTGATTTCTGTCATTGTTGGGTACATTGTTCTATATAAGTCAATTAGGTCAAATTTGTTAATTGGACTGCTCAGATTTTCTATACCCCACTAAGATTTCTACCTGCTTTTTCTTTCAGCTATTGGGATAGGTCTATTCCAGTTGCCAACTCTGTGGATTTGTGTATTTCTCTTTTTCACACAAAGAAATGTGTTTTATATTTTTAATGTCATAAAGTTATGTTGTATACATTAGATTTAAGATTGTGACATTGCCCTAAAGGTTTGAGCATTTATCATTTAAAATGTCCCTGTTTATCACCAATAATGACACAAACTTGACTTCTTAAACTAAAATTTCTCTGGCATTATTTATTTTTGGCTAGTGTATACATGATATGTCTCTTTTAATCCATTTACTTCCAATCATGGTCTCATATTTGAGATGTGTCTCTTGCAAGCATCACATAATTTGTTTTCATCTCACTCCACAATCTTAGTCTTTTTCTTGGTACCTTTATCCCAGTTACGTCATATACAGTATACTCCCAAATCTGAAAGGTGGAAAAATATTTACTTATAATCAGAATAACCTTGGATCATGAGTGTGTCTTGTTTGATCCTAAGTACCAGGAGAGAGACATGCAGAAGAGTGAGCAGGAAGGTAAACAAGTTCTCTTTTTTATGAGCATAAAGGAATGATAGTAGCATAGTGAGTGAATAAGTATTAAGCAAAGAATTACTGAGATAAATCAATCTTTCTCTGGATCATTTCATATGAAGACATATACAATTCTTTTAAAAAGACTATTTACCTAAGACTGCACAACATGTATGATTAGCACTTCCATGACAGTTCTAATGACATACAGAAGCAGATTTGAATCTGGTTCCGTAATGCATGTAATTTAAACATGGGCACAGCGCTCTAAGTACGTCCATAAAATGCATGCTGTAGGGTATGACATGGAGGTGAAATCATGTTATGATGGAATTCTTTCAATTATTCAGGTAATTTTACCCCAAACCATGCTATGCTTACTATAAAAAAGTGCTGTTATCTAGTAAAATGCTGTTTTTCACCACTATTTGTTATTTTCATTGTATGTATATTCAAGAGCACTGCAACTATATACGAATCAGTACATTTTAATGCATTATTTAAAAATCCATGCTTAAAGTAATGTTGACTTTGTTGCTGCCACTGTAAAATTTTTAAAAACTATGTAAGTGGTCCTTATCTTCTAGCAGGAAAGGCATGGTTCATAAATTCTTTAAAGACATGCCAACAGCACGGAACCAAAGACGAACGCTGTGGGCTAAGGGTGTGGGTTCCCAGTCAAAACAGATGCCATTTCTCATAACATCTGGTCTCTACACTGGTGTTCTTTTCAATGCTATTATAAGAGTTATTAGTCAAAGACATCTTCATCTGAAGCTTCCTTCTAGAAATCCCATTGCATTTAATAAATTAGATATAAGGCTCTTTATTCAGTTAACTGCTTTGGATTTTATTTATCTTAAATAAATTTTGCATTAATCTAAACCAGAAGCATTTTGCCCTGGTAAGGAGATATGAAAATAAAATGGTCCTTCTCTGGTTTGATTCCTTCCTATTTCCCCTTACCCCTCCTAGATATAATAACCTATTTCTGAAGTAATACGGATAATTCTGTGACAAATCCACTTCAGCCTTGGTAATGCCCTTCGTTTTGACTTCAAAACCTTCACTGGCTCTCATGGATTTGTACTATTTAACACCCAGATAAAGGTAAGCTGCCTTTTTTAATAACGATGGATTACATTTTCTCGTTACATGCTCTTATTCAATTGAATTTTTTCAATTTAAGCACATCTATTCTAGGGGAAAATGTAATGTCAGTCTGAGAATAATTGTAGTTATTAGAAAAGTAAACATGATGAAATACAAAGTAACATAAACTGAAAGTACCTGATTAAATTACTGTAAAAAAAACTAGTATTTCCATGGAAAAATGATGCATCTATGTGCTCTACATTGTCTCTCTCCTTTTTTCTTATAGAACTATGTTATAACTTGTGACTTCTCATAAACAAATATATATGGAGGATAAGGGGGTATTTTAAGTAGAAATATAAGTTTAAATCATGTGCAAAGAGATACTATGGAATTTTTATGTATAGAGCCTGATCTAACAGTTCCCAGGCTAACAAATATGTTGTTTTTACAGACATTCTTCTTGAATACCAATTTCATACTAAGCCTCAAGGTTTTCAAATATTCTAGTCCTTATTCTGATAATATGACTAAATCCATTCAACTTACTTTGACTGTGTGGAACTCAAGTGAATGCAAATAAAACTACTTTGTTGAGACCTATACCACTCAGTTTGAAACCATCAAAAATATGTTCTCATATGCACCCGAATGTTTATAGCAGCACAATTCACAATTGCTAAGATGTGGAAACAACCCAAATGTCCATCAATTCATGAATGGATTAGTAAAATGTGGTATTTGTATACCATGGAGTATTACTCAGCTATAAGAAATAACGATGA
>CM052456.1:3283391-3393389 GCA_028533085.1 Varecia variegata
ATATATATATATATATATATAATAATCTGAGAAATCAGGCATATTGATGTCTTCCACTGTTTTCATTCAAGCTTAAACGTCACTAAGGTTTATTAACAGAGCATTCCCTTTTTGCTGTGTCAGATTAAAACAGTGTATTTTACATCCATTCCTTTTTCAGAGATGCTAATGTTTAAATCTGAATATTTGAATTTTAAATCAACTTTTCTAGACCAAACGCCTTTGGAGAGAAGAATGCAATATTCAATATTTCCAGGCATGCTATTGTTAGACAGATCCCGCAGCAGTGAACCTGAAAGATTGGCAGGATGGAAAAGTAAGAGTTCAAAAGAGACAAGAGCCCAGACATAAAGAGGGGAGAGGAGGACAGGGAGGAAAGGAGAGGAAGAGGGAGGAAGGGAGGGAAGAGAAAGAGCGAGATCTGTATTTGTTTTACTACCTAGTGACAGCCATATAGAATGACATAATCCTGTTTTTGTAGGACTATTTTGTTAAAATAAGAATATTATGTTTGTCTTCTTTAAAACATTTCATAACAGGGCAGCAAAAGAAAGATATGGAGACCCTGCTGTTTCATTTCCTGCCTCCATAGAATGTTGTGTTACTAAAATATTTTTATTACACCAGAACCTGAAGCAATATAAAATGTTTGCTTGGGGATTATTTTTAGTCCCTTTAAGCTGAACTTCTGTAATGAAATCTATTTACAGACATTCCACAGTGCCCTATGGTTACTAGCTTATGCAAATGAAGTGTGACCCTGGGAATAAACCTCTTGCCCCCTCATCATCCTCCCTGGCTTCAAAGGTCTCTAGGCAATCACTTTTTTAAGTGAAGAGATTTTTAAGCTGAATTGAAATAGAAAGAGAGGGAGCAAAACTTGATACCTAACACTCATATAACCCAACCATTTACTATCTACCGTTTTCCCATAAATATTTAGACACTAATTTATAAATCCATTTGGGATAAACGTCTTACTATGTAATGATTTTTTTCAGCCTCTCCTTTTACTTTGAATTCTAGAAACTAGAAACCAATATCAATCAATCGTCATTTACTCTAACTTCATTTCTCACTTCTTACTTAAACTAAGGGTCACTAGATTGGGACAGAATTGGTTTAGTGATAATAAAATATCTGCTGATTATATTCTCAATGAAAATATATTTGTGCTGAACACCAAAATAATCAAAGTGATCAGGAAGATTAATATAATTCCATGAGGACAATAAGTAGGTATATATTTAATATATTACTTCAACGTGTTAATATTATAATAGTATTGGAATGTGTTGATATTTATAAAGAATTGAGGAGAAAGAGGATGGATCTAATTTTTAAGAGAAGGAGGGCTGGATGCAGTGGCTCATGCCTGTAATCCTAGCATTTTGGGAGGTCGAGGTGGGAGGATTGCTTAAGGCCCAGGAGTCTGAGATCAGCCTGAGCAAGAGTGAAACACCATCTCTATTAAACATAGAAAAATTAGCCAGGCATCGGGGAACACACCTATAATCCCAGCTACTGGGGAGGCTGAGGTGGGAGGATGGCTTGAGCCCAGGAGTCTGAGGTTGCTGTGAGCTATGATGACGCCACTACGCTCCAGCCCAGGCAACAGGGTGAAACCCTGTCTCAAAAAAAAAAAAAAAAAAAAAATACAAAACAAAAACAAAAACACCACTAATTTTTAAGAGAAAAGTAATGAAACTGCACAATTGATTGCATTTTCAGAAGTATTAGTAAGTGGGAAAGAGCTGTCTAAAATGTTTAAGTAACAATCATCATAATAAACTCTATAGTTTTAGGCAGTCCCTACTTACTAGATGATACCTGGGCAAAAAAAACAGTTTGTTATACTTTTTCTGTTTTTATCTTTATTTATTTATTTATTTTTGTGGGATAAATTGTTTAAAGGTAAGCCAGTTACAGCTGGCCAGTGGATTCACATCCGCTCTTGGAGGCCCCAGGGCTCTCCAAGTCCAAGTGTCACCTCAGGATACTGCTAAAATTAGGAACTAATCCAGGATGCCTCTGGCCCTTGTAGGCCAAAAGCTTTGCTCTGCAATATTTCAAAGGATGGCAAAGGACAGACGACTAACTTTTTAACCTGGCCAAAAAGCATGATGAACTTAGAGTACAAGAAGGCACTGGCGATTTCCTATAAATACTTTCTTTTTTTTTTAATTCCCTCGTTAAGTATGGTTAAGTCTACCATTTTTAATGAAATAGAGAGAGCTTTATTCCAATTAAAGTAAATGTTACCATTTAAACTCTATTACTTGTGTTCTGTTTTTTGTAAATGATCATCAAATGTATGTCAGGAAATTTTATTCTAGGTGGCTTTTGTTGAATGGTCAGTATTTTGCATAGGAGACTGCTTAGGCCTTGAAATGCACACAGCTCCGCAAAACCCTCCCTTTCACAGGGGGAGGGCTCAGGACTGTAGCCATCTGCCTGGCAAAGTCTGAACAGGCTTCGGAATGCGGTAAACAGTGCTGAATGCCTGGACGGCAACAAGTGACCGAAAGGCGGAGAAGTACCATATGATGCACCCACAATCGGTGCCAGAAGTGAGTGCTCAAACTCAGCAGGTCACACCAAGCAAAGACACAAAATAAGTTTGCTGCACGTGTGAATGTTACTGAGTTAAAAAGGAAACATGCACGAACCTAGAAAAAAAGAACAGTGCAATGGGAGTGAGAATCGCTAATGCGGTGTCTACACGTACTTGGTGAAAACATTCATTACAGTTGTCAGATAATTATAAGTAAAACAAAGAATTAGAAAATATCTAAAATATTACATTCTCTATTTAATTTTATATTAGCATTATCTTAAAATATTAAATAGAAAGTTTCTAAACAAAAAAAAAAAGGAGAAACCGTATCATAGCAAACCAAGATCATAGCTAGAATACACTCACAAATTGTAATGCTGCAGAAACTAAGAGCCCAGTAGACAAAAGCAAGAAGACCCAACCTATGAAAAGTAGGAAATCCAGTGGAAAACATTCGATAATTAAAGAAAACGCTCCTGGGGAACAAACATGTAGTTCAGCTTGGTATTCACGCAGACCGGAGAGGACTCCTTTCAGAAGCATTTCTCCAAACAGATGCTACTTGTCAAGTTTTTAAACCTCAAGGACTAAGAAATATTCGATAATTTCAACTCCAGACACTGCTCCACGGACAGAGAGGGGCGAGAGGATGCCCGAAGATAAAGCTACTCCTGCAAGTGTAGCACGCGTGCGCGTTCACCTTCAACAGACCAACACGAATTGTTCATGTGTCCATTCATTCTCTCCACAAACACTGACATTTGTTATGGGACGGTCACTGTGTTTACATGCTGCAGAGAAGGTAGTGAACAAAACAAACCCCTTCTCTGCTCTTAAGCACGCAACCAAGTCAGGAAACAAATGCTAGGACTAAACACACAAGGAGGCAATTGCAGAGTACGGCAAACAGCATGAAGGGAAAAGGGGTGCAGTGACAGGGAAGAGTTGTGCTAGAAGGCTCCAATTCAGACCAAGTTTATGGCTGACCTTTATGAGAAATGTTCTTTAAAAACCTGAGACCTGGAGGGTAAGTAGCAGTCAGCCAGGTAAAGAGGGGGTGAAAGAGTCTGAAGGGCCTGAGCTTGGAGGAGCTGGACACATTTGAGGAGCTGAATGAAGGCTCAAAAGAGGCTGTGGCTAGAAGAACCTCCAGTGACTCTCGTATGGAGAGACCACAAATGTATGGAGAGACCAGAAATGTATGGAAAGACCACAAATGTATGGAGAGACCACAAATGTATGGAGAGACCACAAATTTATGGAAAGAAATTTAAATTTATTTCATTTTCAATGAAGGCATGTTAAAGAGCTTTATACCAGCCGCTAGCACGTCCAAAGCAGATTCCAAGAAGCTAGTGGAACTTCAACCTCAGGACTACTCAAGTCCTTTCCAACATCCCAGAAGGGGCCCTATCACATATGTTTCTGTAATATTATACATTATATAATGTTATATATATATATATATATATATATATATATTGGCTCCCTCCACCTCAAATATGTACCTCATGAGAGGAGAGACTTAGTCTTTTTTGTACACTGCTACACCTCCAAAGGCTAGAATAATACCTGGCATATAATAGGTGCTCAATTAATATTTGTTGAATGAAGGGATTATTTTCAGTGCTCTTTACAAGCTTCCTTGACAATGGTATTAGCCTCCAAATTGGATCTCCACTTCTCTAGGACTAGCTATCCTAATCCTAGAGCTATCAAACTTTCTATATATATATATATATATATACACATGAATCATCTATAAACCTGATCATATCAGTACCCTCCTTGCCTGACATTCTCTGGTGCCTCTCCACTGCCTGTAGAATAAAGGTTCAGCAATTTAGAAGAACATGATTGGAGAACAAGTCAGATAGGTGTGGGTTTACATTTCAGGTCCTCAACCTGTTAGGTCATGTGGATAAGTTATTAGCTTCCAGTCTTCTCATCTTCTCCATAGGCTCGTAGTATAGGTTAAAGACGATGCCTTTATTGTTTCTTGTAAATATCAATTACAACAGTTAAGAACATACTACTGCCACCGCCGCCACCACCGTGCTTAACCTTTGAATAAATGCTGGTTATATAGACCTCAAAGAAGGTAGAGAACAGAGTAAAAACTGGCACTATATATAAAAATCTTTGGAAAGATGATAGAAAGTCCAAGCTCCAGTTCCACGGAACAGTCATGCTCTTTAACTCCCTGAAGTCCTAGCCTCAGTCGCAGAGGCAACGTCTCACCTCTCACACAGTTTCACAAGTGCCACGCTGAGCCACACCTAGAAGCCAAGTCCCCTGACAGTATCCCTGGCAGCAAAGTCCTCGAATGTGTCAGTCTTGCCAGCTCCGTGTACTGCTCATCACCACACTATTCACCAACGAGTAAGAACCCAGGCTGCTTTTCCTCAGTGGGTTAAAAATCTCAAAAAGTGAAGGCAGAAGGAAAGCTCTAAAATTTCACAGAAACATATCATCAGTGCAAATGGCCAGAAAGTAATTGCAGTAAACAAAGGAGGGTATTTAAGAAAAGGAAACCAGGCACAATTCAAGGAGCATAATTTGCTTAAAGCAAGTCTCCTCAAAGATAAAGTAAATAATATTGACCACATTACATTCACAAATCCCAAGTGTTTTAAGGATGTTCTATTTACTTTTTAAGTTCTATTTTAATGGTAATAATTGTCCTTAAAGCATTTCCCATTAAATACATATGTTTATAAACACATAAATTGCAATTAATGTACAAAAATTTACTAGTTCTAAGTAACAGGATATGTTTTAGAAACTTAATAAAATACTATCCTCAGTCCTTCTGCATCCCTCTGTAAATTCCAACGTCTCAATCAATCAATAAAAGACCTTCAAGGGTCAAAGTTCTTCAATGCCCAAATGCTAGGATTACCTCAGGATCTAACACTGGGCTTGGTCAAATACAAGTTACATAGATCTCCTCTTTCTAGGAGCACAACCAGAAAGGAATCTTTTAATTTCGATACAAGAGCAACAAGTAGGAAAAATACAACTCCTATGCCCCTCTCAGTCAACTGACAAATCAACCAAACTGAGGTGACAGAATCGTATGTGATCTAACAGTGTGTATTTTGTGACGTCACCATCATCATTCCCCAGCAACTATCAAAGCATTTCCATGTGCTATGTATGACGGCAGGTGCCAATGATACAATGACAAGCAGAGAAGGAGAAGTTCAGGGGGAACTTCCTAAAGAAGTTTGAATTTCAGGGAATGAATCTTAAAGAATGACGAGGATTTTGCCAGATGAGCCATGGGAGCTGGGGAGAGAGAGGAGAGATGGAAGAAGAGAGAGAAGGCATTCTAGGCACAAGGAACACCACTGGCAGGATCACAGAGGCCTGAAACAACACAGTAAATTCTTGAACCTGCAGTCAGTACCGTCCAGATGGATGCTCGCTGCTGAGGCCCGGGCTGTGGGTGCTCAGGTCATGGCAGGGTTTGAGCAGAGACCACTTCATGGAGAGCCACATGTGCCTTACTAAGGTGTTTAGATTACCATGTGGGCGAAGCATCAGGAAAGGGTCTTAACGAAAGAAGCCACATAAGAGATCAGTATTTTCAAAAAAAAAAATAATAATAATTCCAGCTGAGGTATGGAGTATGCACTGGAAAAGATTGGACTAGAGGGAAAATATCAATTAGGAGACTATTTTTAAAATTCAGGGAAGTGATTTTTTTTAAAAGGTCCCAACAAGAGCAGGTGTCATGAGTATAAAGAAGAAGAAAGAGGCTGAAACAATACACAGGGTGGAACTGACAGGGCTTGGGTATTTACTGGATATGGAGGTTTGAGATAAAATTCAGGCCTGACTAGGAGAGACCCAAGTCTAGGAGGAAGAGGAAGAGAGCCAATAAGCCCGTCTTTGGATCTGTTACTCATGGGGGGGTCTATTGTACATCCAGGCATCTATTAGAGAGACGATGGAATCTTTCAGGATTTAAAACTTCTCTATTTAAAAGTTTCTTTTCCTCTAACAGGAAATTTGAAAGGAATCTGAAAGGACAATTTGAAAGGAATCATCAATATTCCCTATATTCTTACAAGAGATCTGCTTACAAATGTTCCATTGTTGCTGTTTGAATGACTACATATAGGATTTGTTTGGTCCTTCACTGAAGAAAATTGCCACAAATCTCTAATTCCTTGGACTGAGTAGGATTCACATGACACATAATGAGTTTCACTCGTTAAGTGACAAATAACTGTCTTACTCTCGTATCTGGCATGTGACTCCTCCCTCCCACCGAGAGCATGCTTTCCACCAAGATCGGACTTGTCCATGACCTATGAAGTAACCTGAACTGTTTTGTATTTTTAAAGACCAGTAGAAGAGACAGCAACAGTTGGGTGTCCTCAAAATTTTGCTCAGTGGTCTGACATCATAAATATTTCCCCAAGCTAATTTCAACTTTTGACCAATTCTTCCCACTGAGTCATGTTGAAACAAAATACATTATCTCAATAATTACTATCTCCGGCAACCTAAAATTAAATATATTATTACAACACCATGATACAATGAGAAAAAAATTATCTTGTTTTCAGAGACTTGAAGGGATATTGGTGAGTATAGAAAAGCTATACTATACAAGTAGAAGAAAGTGAAGAGATTTTTTTGTAATTGCAGAAAAAAGTTCTATAATGCCTCATGAAACAAGGAAGCCCCCTTTTATACAATTTTTAAAGAAATAAAAGCAAAACTAAGCATAGTTCTAAATACTGTCATTAAAAGATCTGTTTAGATTTTCATTTCTGCTTGTTTAGCGTTGCATCCATACTTAAAATGTATAAATCATCACTACTAAAAATACAGTATCTCCCTAGAAAGTGACTTTAACCATAAAGAGCTTATTATAATTAGCTAATACTGCTTTGTAAACCCAAAACCTTTTAGTAAGTTTACATAAAAACTCTGATAAGGTCTTAAAACCATTGGTGATGAAGATCACACAATGCAATAATACCAAGGAGAATTGTTGACAATAGCTTCTCACTGGCTTCCAAAGTCTATGACTCTTTTTTAAGATTATGAAAGGCCATTCATTTTGTTTGCATGAACTTAAAGATAATTTAACCAAATCCCCTAACAGTAGTTAATGGTTCTTAATTATATGATGTGATAAAATAGAAGAAAGCCTTATTCACTGAAAGGTAGTATTATTACTAAAATTGTCTAATTTTATATGACACTAAAATTAAAAGATGACACAGCTCAGAAGGAAAAATACCCCATGGAGTGGTTAAACAACACCCAAGTTTTCAGTTCTCTGTGCCAGGTTTGACTTCAGAGAATAAGGCTCAGTTGCATAAAATTTCAGGAAAATACAAAATTAAATTTTGGAAGTAGATTTCATGGCTGAAGAATTTGATCTAAAATTAGTTCTTCTTTATTGATTTATGAAGACATATATTTTGCATCATTGCTTAAATCTGCTAGCATTTCCATGATTGAACTTTTGTCTTCAAAGTTGAATAGCAATATAGTCCATTTAGAGAAATCCTAATTGTTACACCAATAAGATTTTGAACAAGAATTAAAAACAAACACCTGGTTTTCAAGGATTCTACAGGATTCAGAACATAAACATGATAACCATACCTGAGATGGCCTATGCCATTTCTTTGGGGGCAACAACTCTACTTCTTTCAAGCTCACGTAAGCACACTAGCTATTCGAGAGTTTCCAGTCCTCTTCTGTTTGGGGACCTCATATAATCACTAGTTATTGAGTGCCAAGTACATGTTTCACCTAAGTTTTTTCATCCGATGTTTTAAAAACCCTGTGAGATTGATATTATAACCCGCCCACGACGATAAAAAATTTGTGGATTCAGAGAAGTTAAACTATATGCTTAAACATGTAGATTGTGAAGAACAGAAACAAGGTTCAGATCCCTGTTCTCTTCCACAGGAATTCGAATGCAGTTCTGTCCAACCCCAAAGCTCCACTAAGGTCACACTAAGGTGACCACATATTGCATGTAACTTTTATATGGCTTAATCATTAATAGTATACCCCCCTTCATTGGCAAACGTATCTCAGTTGGGCAATAATTCATATGATCACCCTACATGTAAGTCAGTGTATAACAAACTGAATTCTTTATCTTTTCTACCAACTCCCAAAATCTGTCCATATTGGGCCATTTCCTATGACTATGGATGGCACCATATCCCCATTTATCTGCAAAAGCCAGAAACAGGGATAATTCTTAAATTCTCCTTTTTCCTCACTTCCCATATCCAATAAGACATCATGTCTTGTCCTCTCTTCTGTCTTTTGAATCCAGGTTTTTTCCAGCTACATGTCCACTCCCTTAGTTCTGACCCTCTTGATTTCTTTCCTGGACTGGTGTGAAAGTTCTCAACCGGTATTTGTACCTCCAGCCTTACCTATCTCTAACCCAGTCTCCACATCGCAATCAAATGAGCTTTCAAAAGGACACATCTGGTCGTACAGTCACCCCAATTTAAAAACTTTAAATGGCTCCTTAATGCCTTTGGGATAAAGCCCAAAGCCTTCTCAGCACTCATAAGGCCTTTTGTAAATTGCCCCTTGCTTACCTCTCCATGCTAACCTCTCACTACTCTTCCGCTCACAGCCTACATCCTGCCCCACTGAAAGTTCTGTAGTTATCAAAATATAATAGGTTGTTCTTCCCCTCATACTTCAGCACAGATTGCGTTCCAACCTTCCCAATTCTTGGGAAATTCTTCCTTTCTCCCTACTTTCTCCTAATTGTCACTTGGATAACAGTTCTCCCTTCAGGAAGCAGTTTCAGCACCCCCTTCTCTGATTATCATCTGACTAAATTCTTGCTAGCCACAGCGCTGAGCCCAAAGCACGTAAAAGATACATTGTCATTATCTAGCTGGGCTTAAAGGCTTCCCCAAGTTTGCCCATTGCCAGTTTCCTAAATGTCCTCTGCTTGGGCGAAGGATGGTGGAGTGGAGGACGGCCTCTCCTCCTTCATGTTGTCCATGTGTCCTGTTCCTCACTGCCTCCAATGTCTCCCCAACTGAAATTAAACTCTTAAAACACTTTAAACTTTGGGTGGCTTATTTCCTAGCTCTCACTCAATTTGAGTTGGATGTTTTTTTTTTTCCCCTTGGAGGTCCGTAACATCCAGTCCATGATATTCTGGCTACTTGCCTGTTTCACTGAACAAGCTATTAGCTCCTTAGAGTAGAGCCTTCGTCTTTCAGTTCCAACATCTGAACTGAAGCTGGCACATGGGAAGTATACAATTGATATTTAATACTAATAATAACAGGATATTTGTTTGCCAAGTAGGACTAAATGAAAGATGAAGATGATAGGGCTGTAAAAGGCAATATAAAAGGTTTAATGGACTTACGATTTTTAATACACACTTGAAAATCTCTGAGAACTGGAGAGATTCTGTATCATTAATGATACTACAGATTTCCTTTCTTTTTTAAGCCATGATATGCATCCTTGATTTACAATAATGTCTATTCAAATGATAGAATCATAGACTTTGAGAGCAGAAAGGAACCATAGAATCTAGTCTAATGGTTTTTAATCCATTATTTAGCAATAGATCAAAATCACACTCAGATCCCCAGTACCTAAAACAATTTACTCTACAGCTGCTCCCTGAGTGAGGGGTTGGGAACTGCCTACTGTGTGCCGTCATTGTGCTTGGTGTGGGATAACAGGGATGGAAGAACGGAATTTGCAATCTAGTGATGGAGAGAGATAAGTATACGGATATCCACACAATGCACTGAAAATGAGGTAGCAGTCAGCCAGCGTCCTACAAAACCACGTGTCCTATCCAAGAGTTCATCACAGAATCTTTAGAAATGATAGACCGGACCTGATTTCAGGAAAGATGGGTAAGAGTCTGGTCAGCGGGAAGGTGGGAGGTTGTCCCAGGCTACGAAACAAAGTGAAGTAAAATACAGAAGTGTGGTCATGATTTGGTCCGTCTGAAGTGAACACTACATGCATGAGTGGATACCTGTGGAAGGGAAGGGGAGGAGGCAGGATCGGGCAGAGGGAGAAGTTGAGCCGCGATGCTAGGGGTCCAGGCCTCCACCAGCATCGTGGGGACACGACAGCCAGACGCGTAGGTGGGTCCCTTCCTGGCCCTGTCGCTGCACGCAGGATGCAGGAGGGCGCGACCCTGGGCAGTCAGCAGAGAAGACCCCCAGAGCCTGAGGCAGCAAGTCCTTCCTCAGAGGGGGCCGGGCGGTGCACCCCCACGCCAGCTGCAGGTGTCAGCCTAGGTCCAGCACTATTAGACTGCAAATTTCCCCCCAGAGAGTGGTAGGAAAAGAAGCTGAAAAGGAAGATTGCCAAAGACGTGCTGTCACCGTGACGCGCCAGCGCTGCTGGAGGGGCCCGCCGTGCTCTCTGCGTGCGAGGACGTAACCCTGTGCATTGATGTCAACCTTAACGGGGGGCTTGTGCCACAGAAATTGGCGAAGTTACAAATCGGAGCTTTATTTTTCTGAGAGCGCACAGTGCAACACTTGAACGTTTTTCCACCTTGTGTCTATAAACCCAGGTTTGGATAATGATGAATAGAAGCCCTTTGTAGGAAAGCACTCCACAAACTGCTCAAAATAGGAGAGGGCATAGACCCCTAAGCCGCATCTCCTGATGCCGAAAGCAGTTAAGACGCCCCAGTTCCTTTTCCTAATCCCTCCGCTCACCTCACGTCTGCTTCAGAAAGGTGGAGTCTCAATCCACTGCAACCATTGCACTTTCACGTGTATTCATTCCAGAATACGTATCAAAGACCTACTATGTGCAAGAACTAAGCTACCTGCAAGGAGAACCAATTACACACATGCAATTGTGAGCGAAACAGATTTCATTTCTGTTCTTAGAGTTTATAGTTGAGTGGGAGATACAAATATTCCTTACGTAATTCATCAAATAAATGTATAATCACAAATGGTGATGATACTATGATTAAAATATAAACAATGAAAGATAAATACTTCCATAAAATAGTATCTTTTATATTTTTAACCATCTGGGTCACTCGCAATAGTGTAAAGTAAGTTATCAATGTTATTAGACACTACAAATTAAAGTAAGTGATGATAAACAGTTTTATAAAAAGCTAATCATAATCATTTTTAAGATATTCTATCTTATCAATTGCCATGAAAAACTCAGCTGAATATTCACATATTTTCCAAAAAATGTCTGTTATTGAACTTTGGCAATCACAGTTCCTTAAACTTTTCATTTACTCTGTCATTACTGTATCACTTACTGTATAATTACATTTGTCTACTGTGTCATTTCAAAGATACACAGAGAAATTTGAATAGTATCAAAAGTTATAATTTTTCCCCTCAGAGCACCATTCTTGATAGTGTGAAGAATATGTAAGAAGCATGAATTTATAGTAAAATAGACTCTCAGCTACAGCATTGTTTCTTCTATATAACTGCCTCGAAGATTATTAGCTAAAATCCTCTGACTAGGACAAAACATTTAGCAAAGAAAATGCAGCATTTCAACTTTAAATTCCCATTCTTGGGCTGATTATATGCGGAAAAAAAACACCAACACTGAATTTTATTCACTAACATTATTTTAGGGAAAAAAATTGCATTATCTTCAGAAATACTGAGACTTATGCCTGATCTATATCTAACAACATGTGAAAGAGAAATTTATAACCTGTTCATAATGTCACATTTCCTATGATAAATGATGAGTACACAAAAGCACATATCAAACACTGAGGCTACTTTGTTACGGAGGATTTGGAACGTAACACTTTCTATTTGCCCTGCCACAATTATAAGCTTGTGAATTCTGATAAAATCAAAAATAATTAATCCAGGGCAATCTGCCTCTCTGAAACTATAGTCAAGTTTTAGATTGAACAAGATTTTGTCCCTTTTAATATCTATGATGTTGACCACAAAGTCATTACCAAACGCATCTCTAGAATCAGATAAAAATGAATAGGCATTTCCACTGTGGATTGCACCTAGGGCCAAAGGGATACCATTTTCATTTTTTATCATCAAGGCATTTATAAGACTTCTATCTCCTTTTGCTTTTGTGACCTCTAGCCAGAAAGGCCAAAGTAAATAAAGGTCAGGAGAGATGTCAAATCAAGCAATTACCAACCAGGGAACTTGGCTGTGACCCTCAGATTAGAAATGGTGACCTGACACAGCAGCAGGGGAAAACCTTCCTGCACCTCCTCTCCCGTCGCATGAAATACAATCTCGGTTTGCAGGCTAGACTGAAAAAAAATTGATATCTTTCATTTACGTTTTAATCTCTTCTACCCTTTATATTGGGGTTGTCCTCCCATTTTCTCCTTGGCTGTAGGATCTGAATTGTAGACACTGAAGGGGAAAAAATTAGTGGGAATCTAGGGTGGGAGTGAAAGTATACCTACCACAAAAAATGAGAAGGAACCAGCACAAGGCAAAATGTTGTAATATCCCTTTTATTCATATAACTTTAATTGGAATGACACAAAAATTAGACAATTTGTGTAATAGTGGTGATCTCAATCATCAATGCCCATATCTTTTCTGCAGAGGGCCACCTGTAGGAACACACTTTTGAAATAGTCTTTGAGAGGTAACTAAAATTTACAAATTCATTTACATATCTAGGCCTGTATTCATGCAATTTCCAGAATCTCATTCTTTCCTCATTGGCCCCAGAAAATTGCCATTCTTCACTCCAGATGTTATATTGAAAATATATTGAAAATATTGTCTTTATGACTCATGTCTAACAAAACAACCCACATTCACTCCTGAATTCCTCCACCTCTTTAAACTTCCCATTCTTTAAAAAGACTTGTATGGGTCCTTTTATTGTCAAAAAAGAAAAAGAAAAATATTTGCCCATGAATTTTGAGTTGAGAATGGAATTTTAACCCACAGTAATAGTCTGATGGTGCAGTCTTACAAAGAAGTTGTTTATAAAGAATTGACTTTCCACAATTCACAAGGGAATATTACCAATTAAATTAAAAATTGCAGCCATATTCCCTAATAATTAAATTTGGTTGAATTCACGAATTTTTAAATATAATTACTTTCAGTAAAATTCATTAAGTCAAAGAATTACATTTGAAAATCTGACTTTGAAATAAGCTGATAGAAAAACTATGAGGGACAAAGACTACTTAAAAAACAAACCAACCAGAAAATGCCATAACCATCACTCTGCTATTTTAAAATAGGCCTGGGAATCCTCCTCTAAGGAAGAAATATCCAGGAAAAAAAAAAACCTTTAAAAATTAAAAGCTTACTTTTTAAAAATGCTTACATTAGCAAGCTTTAAATGTTGATCCTAAAGAAAGAATATAAACGCATTCCTTTTGGCAAGATTATAAGTGTGCCCATCCCCCAGATAGTGTGAAAAGCAATTTATGTAACCAAAATGTTTGCACCCCCTTAATATTCTGAAATAAAAATATATAAATAAATACATTGCCAAATGGTTAGAAGAAATTCATAACATAAAAGCCCATTTGCAGACACTTAATAATTATTAATAGATTGTTGTTCTGAATACCAAAATCCATTACTTCCAATGTCAGTAATCATTAGGGAAATGCAAATCACATTCCACAATGAGATATCACCTTACCCCAGTTAGAATGGCATTTATCAAAAAGCCCAAAAACAATAGATGCTGGTGTGGATGCAGAGAGAAAGGAATGCTTATGCACTGTTGGTGGGACTGCAAATTAGTGCAACCTCCATGGAAGACAGTAGGGAGATTCCTCAAAGAACTTAAAGTAGACCTACCATTCCATCCAGCAATCCCACTACTGGGTATTTACCCAATGTAAAAAGACTTTTCATTGAAATAACATCTGCACTCAAATGTTTATTGCAGCACAATTCACAATCACAAAGATGTGTAATCAACCCAAATGCCCATCAATACATGAGTGGGTTAATAAAATGTGGTATATGTATACCATGGAGTTCTACTCAGCCGTAAGAAAAAATGGTGAACTAATCTCTTTTGTAACAACCTGGATGGAACTGGAGACCATTCTTATAAGTGAAGTATCATAAGAACGGAAAAACAAATACCATGTACTCAGTATTAAATTGGAACTAACTAACTGATCAATACCCATGTGCACATATGGTAGTAAAATTCAACAGAAACCAAGCAGGTGGGGGGGACGGGATGGATAAATTCCCACCTAACAGGTACAATACACACTATCTTGGTGATGGGCACACTTACAACTGACTCAAACTGCACAAAAGCAAACCATGTAACCCAAACTTTTATACCCTCCTAATATTCTGAAATTTAAAAAATAATAAAATTTAAACAATTTTTTTTAAATTAAATAAATAAAAATATATTCCTGTAAGGTCATTTTCATTTCAAATTCCATTCAAATCTTAGTGTTCACTGAAAACAGGATAAGAAATAATTGGAAGACTTTCTTAGCTGCACATTTCAGAAAAACAAAACATGAGGGAAAGTTTCTATATCAAAATAACAGCCAAAGTGCATTGAATTCTGTGTAAACCACACCGTTTAAGTCAAATTATTTTCTACTGCTATGCTCACTGCTTTTACTTCTTTGTCCAAGGATTTTGATCAGAGATACTAGTGGTAAGTTTGGCCTATGATGATGATGATTATTAGTTCTTCTAATCACCATAAGCTGCAGTAATGCATGTGCTATAAGTAGTTTGGAAAGCTTTGTAGCCTCCAAGGGTTCCTTCACAGATTACACTAGCATTGGAATAACATTTCTTCCAAAAGCATCAATACACAGGGGTGTTTGCAGGAGTGAACTTCTGGAAATTTCAAGTTGTTTCTTTGGAAAAAAATCATCTTGATTGCTACTACACATACTGTTATTTACAAAATTCCCAGCGCTGAGGCTAAACCAGAGAACCTCGCTAACAACCACCTTGAATTACTACATCTTATTTCTTCATTGTGTCTGCGGTTAACGAAATTGTGAATGAATAAGACTGAAGATGCAACTTGTGACGGCTTGACGTATTTTTTGTTTTCCCAAGATGTGTGGCCAGATTTTTTAAAAAACAAAACAAAACAAAAATCTTGTGTACCGAAAAATAATTGTCCAAGGGTGAGCATTAAAATAGCCACTCCAGGCATTTAAATAGGAGTGGATTCCCTCTAAATTTTACCCCCTTGGCTCTAAGATATGAATCACAGAAAACGGGCAACTCCCTGTGGCTAGAATTCCTTCTTCCCAACTTCAATAATGCCAATTAGCCCGGGTGGGGCCAACATGGGGTTAACCTTACATACTGGACCATTTAATAATAATTTTCCCTTTGAACAAGAGTCTATGGGCTTCAGGCAAACTAAAAATAGGATCAGTTTAGGGATAGGGAAAATTTAGACTTTAAAATTAGAAAAATACTTAAACTTTACAAGTTAGTGTTTGTTTATAATGTGTTCTTCCTTCCTTTTAAAAACTTTGAAATAACTCAAGAAGGTATAGTAACCTTCTCTGGAATTATCACTAAGCCCTGAGAATGCCAAAAGTTCATTTACATGTCTGTTTTAAATTCCCATCCTTTCTGTAAGTATAGTTCCAAAGGAACCAAAGAAATGATCAGTGTATTACATACCTAAATGAATCTAGATGACTATATTTCTTCATAATTAATCATTTTAATATTGTCCTAAAGAAATGTATTTGTTCAGTAGCACCTTTAATACATATAGTTTCATACGTGATTATTTTTCCAAAAATCCATAAGCATCCCACAAATCAATGCCTAACCTTTACCAAAATATCCTAACAACCAATCAATCATTAAATATGCAGTGAAAATCTAGACTTCTAATAATCCTGGACAATCTCTAAGATAAATGCATCTGATCCTCCAACAACCTTATAAAGTGGAAAAAGTTGGTAATTTTCCCATTTTAAGGATGAAGAAATTGAGATCCATGATTACGTCTGTGGTCTTGAGCTAATTATTGGAAGACTGGGTTAGATTCCAAGCCTCCTGGATTCCCATGTGGCACTTCATATTCACCCTCTGAATATGTGATTCAGACCCTAGATTTTTTATGTAGTTTGTTTGTTCTTTAGAAATTCGGAGAAAGCACAAGTAAGTTGGTTAAAACTTCATAGGGACAACGGGCTTTGAGCAAAGCTTTGAAGCTTTCTTTTCCTCCACTCTCAACATGAACTCACACTTCAAAAGTCTCAGTTTAAAAAGTCCCACTTTTAAAGGCTCCTTCTCTCTTTTTTGGCTAGGTGGAGGGATAGAAGAAATGCATGCCAGGAGGAAGAAAAACGATAGATACAGCACAAACAGTGACAACAACATTTATTAAGCACATGATATTATCAGACACTGTACTGAGCACTTAACCTACATCACCTTATTACCTACCTCCTTTGCTTTGCACGATACATAAAGAGTTAAATATTTTCTATTAGGAAACTGAGGCTTGGAAAACTTTTCTCTTTTTGCCCTGAGTCACAGAGCTGGGTAATAACTGAAGCGGAAACTGGATTCCAGCCCTGGTCTGTTTGACTCCAAGCCATACTCTTAACCTTTATTTTCTGCTACTTCTGGAGCAAAGGCATGAGGAGGAGCAGGGCACACATGCAGACAGCCTGACCGGGGGAGTTCATGTCGAGGGTGGCGGGCAACACAGTTGCATAGACAAACTGATCCTAGGTTATAGAGCACCCGGAAACTCAAACAAATTAGAGTTGATGTAACAAAAAAAATGGGACTTCTTTGTAGATTTTTGAACAGGAAGAGAGATGATAAAGGGAAGTATCCAAAGAATGCTTTACGGCAGGAAGACTCAGTGAGAATAAAAGATGACCAAAAAAAGGGGCCAGGAAGGAAATTAATGGTGCAAATATGAAATGACGAAGACTAATCCGGAGTGGTCAGTTGTGATCATGAGTCAAAAGAAAAAGATACAGCAAACACTTAGAAGGACGAATCAACATAATTTCAGGACTAATTAGATGCAAGGACTGAGGCAGAGGAATGATGAGTCAAAGATGACTGGAGAGTTTCAAGCCCAGGGGACAGAGGAGACGGCGCCACGGAGTTAAAATGAGGGAGGAGCATGTGGCGGGAGAGCGTTTGTGTTGAGGCATGTTGGATTTGAGTGACTGATGAGCAGGGTCTTGGATGTGGGGACTCATTTTCAGGTATCAAAAACAGGGCACTGTGCAGTAATGAAAGTTGCAGATACACCTGAATTTATTGCTGAGGAACACGGAAAGAGAGAGACGAGAGCTGAGAATCTAGGCTATGGAGTTTCCATAAATAAGGATGCATAAGAAGAATGAGGGGGCATTCGGGAAATAAGGAAGACCAGTTGGTTTCTTCCTCATGTGGAGTTGACAGTTTATTTGAGAAGGATCATTAGCACACACGAAGTAACATCGGTGTAATTACTCATCTCCACGGGAATAGAAGATCCATGAGGGCAGGGACTTATCTAAAACAAGACTTAGTATATTGTAGGAATTCAATCTATATTTGTTGAATAAGCGAATAAAACATTGTAGCACATGTCTTGGCAATTAGCACAGTGCGTGCCTAAGAGCTGGAGCTCAGTATAGCTTGTTGAATAGAATTAAACCAATTTTCACTTCAATTTTAAACTCGTTCATTTGCTACCTGGGAAGTCCTCCTTTTCAAGCCCCATATTAACTAATGTCAAAGTCAACAGCTATCACTCATTGCCTCATTGACAGGAACAGCCTAAAATTTATTAGAGAAATAGATAATCAGTGAAATGCATCCAAAAGAAATAAAAGATAGAGGAAAAGTGACCAAACTGGTTAATTCACAAACCAGAACATAAAACATTAAATAACCCAGAATTTGGTTAAATAAGAATAGCCCAACAGTATTGAAGACTCAATAGTTATATCTCTTTTATCTTAGGTGGATGTATTTCATATCCTTCCAATAAATGGAGCTAAATATTTTCCCAATTAAGATCCACAAATGGTCTCTGAAAAAGCACGGAAAGAAGTGACAAATAGCCTGAGTGAATATTCCTGAATTTTTTACCCAAAAGAAATTGACAATTAATATTCCATAATAAATAACTGTTCTTAGCTGATGTCTACATTCGCTTTTTTAAGCTAAGCCATGACTGACTTTAGTCATCTAAAAGAGCAAGAGAGATGTGAACATCCTTCATATTTGTTTTATCATTTAATAGGCATTATAATAAAAGATTGATTGAGAGAGAAAAGGAGGGAAATGGAATATGAGAATAAAGGATTGTCTGCAGAGAGTCCCTTCTTCATGATAATTCTCTTCTTCATCAGCTTTAATAATCCAGAGTTAATTGTATTATCTTTAAATTTTGTTTGAAATATGCTAGTAGCTACTCTACCAAATATAAAGCAACACCTAACTTGAGTGCCCCGCCCCCAAGACACGAGTGGGCAACTCAGAGCCTATCAGAATGATACATATGAAGAACTTATTCAACTGAAAGTGGATTTTCTAACAAATACTATAATTTCCTACTTCTCTTTATAGGTTCCTAAGATAGATCTTAGGAACTGGTCTGTATTCTCTAAAAGGCAAAAATGGCAGCCCTCACTTGCACGGTATATAGCACCTTCTAGACTAGAACTACGTAAGGCACAAGCTCTATCAACTGAATACCTCAAAAAAAAGAAAATCTATAAATGTTCTAACTAAACAGTCAAAAATCTCGATGGGATTTCATGGCTCCAGGAAAGAGGTGAGGCCTCCACCCACACAAAAATTTTCTTTCTTGTGAGCCAATTGTCTGAAATTTCTTTACCAGAATTTTATCCCTTTGGTGACAACTTTGATCCTTATGAAAGCGCTTATTCTTCTGCTGGGGATATTAAGTCTTCCTGTTCCCAGAGACAAATCCCAACAACTTAATTTTACCAGGTCTAGCTTTGCCCATGAGCTAAATCTTTTGCATGTGACGTGCTCAGGTCCAGTAAATACTTCAAGATAAAAGGTTGGAAATGTCACCAAACTGTAGGCTAAAAATTTAAACTACACCAAATATTAGTCTGAAATAGTTTCTTAGAATTTATGTTTATAAACACTTTATAAGGACCATTTAGACAATAATTTTAATTTTATTAAGCTGCAAACTGTGAAATAGTGTTTTGTGTTATTCTATAACTTGGGGTACAGAAGGCCAGTGGATCCAAATTTTAGACTAAAAAAAGCCTCCTTTAAAATATAATATTATTAAGATTCTACAAAAGGCAGAAGACACTACCAACGCCTAATCTCCACTCAAACAACAACCTTGTCTCATTCTTCAAATACGTGTGTAATAATCTATTTGGGGAAAATGGCAAAAGGCCACATTGATGTTTCTTAAATGTGGAAAAAATAAAAGATAATTAAAATCAGTAAGTTTATCATTATCCACAGCCCAAAATGCACACATATAATAGAGATCAACAGTTAAGACCTGATTTGTTGCCTTAGACAGTATTCCAAAAACATAAAGGCCATAAATACCGAAATGTACCACAAATATCTTCTAATTGGTTCACTTAGCCTCCTTTTACTTCTTGACAATTTTTATGAGCCCATCTTTAAAGCATTAAAGTTTTTTCTGAATATAAAATTTTATCTGGTTCAATTTAATCTTTTACGATAGAAATAATTTTGTTCATTGTTTCTTCTCATTTCCACAGTAAGGAATATAAGCATACATTCCTATTTCTATATGGATAAATATGCAAACATGCATTGTGACAGAAGATCTTTGATGTAAGAGAGTCAAGTGCAAAAGCAGAGATTCTCTCTCCATTTCCCACCAGTATTCGGCTATCACTGACAGTTTTAAGGTATCTACCCAGTGTGAACATCTGAATTATATTATCTGAAATTATTTGAATTAAGAAGGACCCTTAAGTGAAGTAGCCCTGTAAAGCAAGTGTGAATTGGTCTGATGAACTCATTCCACTTTGAGTAAACATTTGACCAAGTTATAAGATTTACAGTACGATCTGTTCCATGTCTTCAATTGCATGAATGTGGCTATAAGAAATCCTGAACTTAACACTTACAGAACCTGGAGAAGTCATGTGATGTCTCTTACCCTCACTTTTCTCATCTGTTCATTGGAAAAGACAAATCCCATTTTTCTGTAGATTAAATTAAATGAGATATTGAAGTGCCTGGTACATAAGAAGTTTTCAGGAAATGTTAACCTTATTATTGTAACTGTCGAGGTATAGTACTTCAGGGGAAAAAGAAAAGTAGCATGGTAATATCACTTTAAATTTAGGCATTGAAATCATGCAGGCTTGGGCTGCCTTTTTCCTTCCTTAGCACTACCCAGGAATCCATCTAACAATGTCACTTGTGCTCACACCTGCATGAGCTTGGAGCACAGACCAGGCAATCCACTGACTTTCTGGTATCTCAATTATCGACTCTATTTCACAGCAGATACCAAACCGGATTAGTATCAGGATTATACACGAGAGTTGTGTTGATGACTTTTCTTCATTTCAACTTGGAAAATGCAACTACTCTATGAATTAATTACACATTAGATAGTGATGGTGATTACTTGCTTTTAACCCTAGGATTGCTAGAAAGAAGCATTGATCCTATTTCAAGACTAGTCTCCAGCTTGTCTCCCGTTAATATGAAACATTGAATACTGTTTTTTCTCTCCAGTTTCCTTCTCCCTTTACTCTAACTTTACTTTCTGGTATAATGCTAAATGCATCCTAACACTCTGAGCCTGCTAATCATCCACCCTCTTCTCTTCTCACACCCTACAAGTGAACTTCAAGCACTTAACTACAGAATGTCATCTTCTCTTTCTATATATATTTCAGTAAATTGAAAACTTCACTATGAAGGATCCTCCTCTTACAGTTCTTTCCCCTGGACCTTCATCACTGACATATCCTACAGCCCAAGCCAGAGCCCGGATGGCATCTAGAATAGCAATGCTGACCACTATAGTCCTGGTATTTACGGAGAGCCAAATGAAAATAATATAGGCCAGGATTAACCTCAACAATCTAAAAGCAAACAAGCCAGGCATGGAGGTGCACACGCGCAGTCCCAGCTACTCAGGAGGCTAAGGCACGAGGATGGCTTGAGCCCAGGAGTTCCAGTCCAGCCTGGGCACCGTAGCAAGACCTCATCTCTAAATTTAAAAAGTAAGTGAATGAATGAATGAATTCTATCTATGAACATAATGCAAAGGGTCTTAATAATAAAGCTAAGATAAATTGAAGATGAAAACAAGTTTTAGCCCCTATAATTTAACACTAGTTCCAAGCTACAACAGAAAATGTTGTCTTATTGTATAGCTTGGTCAAACTTGGAAGATATAACAGGAAATGATACATACAATGTCCCCACAAGAGCTAATTATTCTCAATGGGTTTTTCATAGCCCAGAGTATTACCCTAATTAACCCATCTTTCATAAACTTGTTGCAAAAAATGGGGCCTGGCCAACCATCCCTGCGTGTGTTCAGTTGCCTAGACATGCTTGCGTTTGTGGTTGAAACTCAAATGCTTCCTCCCACACAATGAAACAGAAAATACTTTCATTTCCTTGGAAAGGTAAAGTAGCTGCAAAATTTTATATTTATTTGATACATTTGTTTTCTTTTTATGAGACTTCTATTTATCTTTTTAATAGATTCTTTTTCTATCCTAGCAGAACCAGAAGTTTAAATTTATTTAGTGTCTCAAATTTGAAGGGAATCATTTACGTATTATTCAGAACTACTCATCTACACAAGTTCTCTGGGTTTTGCCTACATTTCTAAATATTTAATGAAAATAAACAAAACAAAATAAATGAAATCTATATTTTGTGATTTGTAGACTCAGTCTAACATACTTTTGGAAATACTTCAGTTTGTTGAGAGTATGTTTATATTTTCATACTACATGTAGAGAAAGAAGCAAGATTTTAACGTCTACTTATGTTAAATCTCAATACAAAAAGAATCTGAGTAGATTTATAAATATTTTAGCAATGTAATCACATAAGAGAAATGCATACACACATCATATGTCAGGTGGTATTCTAAGAATTCTGCATGCATTCTTTCATTTAATTCTCCTGTGACTTTATGAGCTCAGTCTATTGTTATCCTCATTTGTGACAGGTGATAAACCGAGGCTGAGAGACTATAACCTTCCCAAAGTACAAAATTAAGGAGCATCTGGGATAAGATACAAATCCTGGTGGTCTGATTTTAAATCCATGTTCTTGCCAGGAAGGACAGAAAAAGAAAAGAAAGCCAGGCTTAAAGTCAGCTCAAGAAATGTGCCTTGAAAATTTTGTCTAATAATGAAAAGTGAATCATAAATTTGGTTGTGATTTTCTGGGAACCAAAGAAAGACAATGACAGAATGAGAAACAAAATTCACCAATGCCCATAAAATACAAGGCATTCCAACAACTCAGAAGACACATGGCTTCTCCTAGGTCTGAAATTTGGTGGACATTACATGGGAAAAAAAGAGTATTCAAGTAACAATAATAATAATAAGCAAAAATAGAGCACCTTCTCATAGTGCCCTTAAAGGTAAACCCAGGGAATAACACCAGAACCTAGCTCAGAGAAGGCACATTTTTAATGCTTCAAAGCAATGTTATCCAAGTATGTATGCCCGATAAAGTGGCTTGATCCCAGAGTAGAATTTAGAATATCTCAAGGACTGTATAGATTACATCTTCCCTGGGCAATCTTCCCGTATATAACAATGTAATATCTCAGAAGTTACTAAACATTTCATGACAAGAAGTAAATACTAATATTACATTCACTACTAGGAACCAGAGATGGACCTGTTTTATCCTGGTACGTGTTTAATCCTTCTGCCAAGCAGAGGGTAAAAGGGCACAAATCTCTTAACCACTCTGAGCTTCAGTCTCCTCAGCTGTGAAATCAGGACAACACTGGTACCTCCCTCCTCATGTTGCCGTGCAGATTAAATAACATAATGTATAAAAAGCTCTTAAAACTGTTATCTCGTACTACACACTGATTAAAATGCTGTTATCAATAGTAGGACCACTCCTGAATCCACACTTAGAAACTCTAAGATGGCCCTTTAAAGCTTTATAAAACCTAGCAAATTGGAGCCGAATATTACGGCTTAAGGAATTAAACATAAAATCTTCATTTTGTTCCAGGAATCAATTACCAGTCAAGTCAGGATCCACCTCTGAGAAATTATATGTAGACTTTGTGATCTTTGTTACTTTTTCAAAATAATTTTTTTTCTTTAATTTAGTTGTCTAGACAAAATTAAACTCTTGGACCTATTAATAAAGGGAGGATATATTTCTGGTCCAAACTGAGACATTGCTGAGATGGAAGGGGAGCTGAAATAATGAACAATCATCGACTGGTCTGCGACAGGTGTCACCAGGGCATTCCCGCCAGTCGAGGACACAGGTTCCCCCACCTATGCTTTCTTCTATATATCAAGGATTAAGAATGAATAGCTACACATTATCCTTTAAAGGAATTTGCAAAGGCCAACTATGCCAGTATTTTTGGAAAACTCATAATTACATTTCATTTCAATGTATTAATCTCCAAAACAAATCAACTATTCCCAGTTGTATCCAGATTCACAGGTATCCCAACACTATGAAAAAGATGAGACCTCAGAAGAAATTCCGGTGGATTATGGCACTTATTAGTTTGATATCATAACTGGTCATTTAATATTATTCAGATATATGTTGACATATATTTTTTTCTTTTTATTGGTAGAATTTGTGGACAGATAAATGTACAATATAGCCCTTCGGTGACTGTGTGTGTGAACATATGTAATAAAATCAGACATGTTCCATTCCTCCTTTTTTTTTCTTTTTGTGAAACATGCTAATACAGAGGAATAAATGTTTACAGATTTTTTAAGTTAAATGTTATTTTCTTTCTGCAAAGACTTTTTGGTGTTGTTATCTCCCTATTATTTCTATAGTCTTCAAAACCTTATTAACACCTAAATAGATAAACAGGAAAAAAGTAACAAATATTTACCTAACTTTTCAGATCAGTGATTATTTAAAAAGTTATTATAAAATAAAAATAAACGTAAGATGACAGAACAATGGGAAAACTGAAAAATAACATGTGAAACCATGGAGCCATACTGAAATATTTCCTGTGCATAGTTTGAAAATGTAATTCATATTTAAATTTTTAGAAGAGTGTCTTTTTGCAGAATGTCAATAACAACAACAATAGAATAAACAAACAATGTACCAACTGAGTGAAATTTTACTGTATGTCAATAGGAATTAATTGATAAGGGATTTCCAGAAGAAAAAAAAAATTTCAAAAATAAAAAAAGCAGCAAGAAAGGAGCTAACAAGTAGCTATTCTTACAAACCATGGATATCTTTCCTGATTTCACTTCTAATCTTTGAGTCATTCATACAAATATCATAATTCCATGCTCATCCCTTGTAATGTTGGTCTTCTCTGTGAGCATCGAAGCTCTGTGGGAGCAGGGACTGTGTATTCAGCACTGTATCCTCAGAACATTATACAGGGCCTGACATTTAATAGGCACTCAATAAACATTTATAATGTTTATTGATGAATATAAAGCCCATTATTTAGGATTCACACTATTTAAAGTCCAGGATATCTCTTATCTTTAAATAAGAGATTCGAACTAGGCTGGGCACAGTGGCTCACGCCTGTAATCCTAACACTCTGGGAGGCCGAGGCGGGAGGATCGCCGGAGGTCAGGAGTTGAAGACCAGCCTGAGCAAGAGTGAGACCCCCGTCTCTACTAAAAAAATAGAAAGAAAAATTAGCTGGACAACCAAAACTATATAGAAAAAATTAGCCAGGCATGGTGGCACATGCCTGTAGTCCCAGCTACTCAGGAGGCTGAGGCAATAGGATTGCTTGAGCCCAGGAGTTTGAGGTTGCTGTGGGCTAGGCTGATGCCACGGCACTCTAACCCACACAACAGGGTGAGACTCTGTCTCAAAAAAAAAGGCCAGGACGAGAATAAGCAATTAAAAAACAATCTTAAGAACTAGAGTTAGCAGTGAGTTTACGATCCAAAAGTGTGCAGTAGTTTCAAAGTCTAATGCAACCCCTGGTTATATTGGTAGAGACAAAGTCCAGATTCAAGGACTAGGAATCCTGCCATGTTCTCTAATAACCAAGTCCCACGTTATAAGAAATTGTGACAAACTGGAGAAGGGAAAAAGATGGTAATGAAGTCTGGAAAGGAATCATTTATGCATCATTAAAGGAATTAGGGAAAGACAAGGTGAGATACGATCACTCTTTAAATGTGAATAAAATTGTTATGGAAGAATTGACTTTTTCCATGTAACCCAGAGCATATAAGGTGCAGTAAGGCAAATTGTAACTCAATATTACAGTAATTGTTTTAATAACTG
The DNA here is from genome assembly GCA_028533085.1 of Varecia variegata. Classification (NCBI taxonomy): domain Eukaryota; kingdom Metazoa; phylum Chordata; class Mammalia; order Primates; family Lemuridae; genus Varecia; species Varecia variegata. The sequence goes on from CM052456.1 coordinate 3,309,399, forward strand.
GAGCTGAGAAACTGGACTGGATTGTCTTCCTCTAAAGTGCTGTGTTCCCTATCTGGACTGATAAAAAGAGCTATTCTGGAAAGACAGACATTGGGACCTAAGTCCATAAAACTTTTAAATTGCTGTTATTTTATCACGTATCTATATATGCAAAATGGAATTCTGAATGCCAGTGTTTTATACAGATAGCTCCTTGTTAGCATGTATAAAATATTTGGATATCTAATAGAATTTTTTATTATTTCCATTATAACTCCTGAGGTATGTTCTCACATAGTCCCCCAAAAAAATGCAGAGAAAAAATTATGTGACTCACTTCAAAGTCCGTATTTTCAGAATGTTTATGTATTTTACAGATGTTAACAACTAACAAATAGTTGTACAAATTGACTATTTATCAATAGAGTTATTCAACTATTGTTAGTTGTTAACTTCTGCAAAAGGTTAGTGAATGAATAATCAATTCATACAAACTGACTCTCCCTGAAGTACTTGTCGGAGTTTATTTCATTTGAACAGTTAAGCATTTGTGCTGGCTCTACCATCATGTCCTATTTAGTACAATTGCCCCCCCTAAAAGAGCAGGGCGGAAGTCTACCTTGAAAAGTCAGCGGGGGGTTTGCAGAGGTGCTGCCAGCCCGCAGCACTGGGCTTAGGTTCGCCTGCAGCTCTGCTGCCGCTGAGCAGGGACTGCAGGTCCACGCCCACAGGCCTGCCAAGGTGGAGGTGAGGATGCTCTCTCAAGAAGCTGCCATTCCTTAAAGTGAGACTGGTAAACCATAAACAAATATTTGTTCCTATAAATGAATTATGAAATACTAAAAGAAATAGGTAACCTAACTGCACACTGCTGCCTCTAAGCCTCTGTTCATACCAGAAGCCAAAATGTCCTTGTCTCTTCCATCTCCTTCCTTCCCTACTGCTCCCTTCCCACCTCCCCAAGGCCAGGCACACACAACATGCTCCACTCCTCGTCTATTCCTCTTTCACCACTCACTGTGCACACGCATACACGTAGTCTTATGTTGATAACATAATACAACAGGCTTTTCACATTTTCAAACAAAATTTCTTCTTTCATTAGAGTCTCAATGGAATATCAGAGAAATATAAAAATATTGTGAAAACAAAACCTATGCATTTTAAGTTATTGATAGCTAAAGTATCACTAAAAAAGATATATATGTATATATCTTCTTTATATACCAATAAAAAGGTATATGTATTTGTGTGTGTGCATATATGCTTATTCTTCAACTGTAGAATATATACTATATATATATATCCTTTAGCCCCCACTTTACTTCTTTTGTCCGACTCTGGTTTATTTACCTGAAGAAAATCAATTTCCGATTTTATTTTAGTTTCTCTTTGATCAGTAAGTTGTGGGAAGAGGACTCTTAATTCTTGTTGAAAAGTGTTGGTGAACTAATGACGACAAATCATCTCAAGGAGAAAACATCCTTAGTACAGAATTTAGATTTTAAAACACACCATCAATATCTAAAGTGCCCAAAACTGCCTCAAGTTTCCATGAACATCACCATGTTCCTCCTTCCAAGCTGCCTCTGCTCACACCCTGACATTCAAAATCTAAAAAGCCCATAAATATATATAACCATTATGTACCCATAATAATTAAAAATAAAAATTGTTATTAATTTTTTAAAAGAATCTAAAAGAGTTACATTATGGCATTATTTTTAAATTAGTTTTGTTTTTCTTTGGCTGACCTCAATCCCACCGTGAATTAACTATGATTTGGATAACTGCTGTGTTCATGTAGAAATGTGTTTCCCCTTTTTGATGTTAGCCACTTTATATAGTTCATTCTAGTAACGAGAGTGCTCACTTAAATACTATAATAATTGTACGCCACTATTCATTGCAAAACTTTTTTTCTGCACAAGGAAGTCTAAGTCAATCTTTATTTTATATCGTTGCAATTCATGCTTTGCTCATGATTCTTCCTCCTATGTTACCTTAAATCATACCAAAATAAAAGAAAACTTGATTTTTAATATTTTTGGAAAAGAAAAAAATGACAGTATTCAAAGACATTACAGCTATCTGGGGATATATAAAATTAGAAATAAAATTTTCTCTCAAAATTTTTAATTAATTGTTGTTCTAGTCTGTCTGATTTTTCAGCACTGGAAATACCCAGAGAGATTCCTAATCTGCTGGGTTAGTGAGAGATCTATGAATAGTTCTTATTCATCAGTCTCAAGCAGGATAATTGACCACAGAGCCCAAGACAAAAAAGGTTTGTAAGAGGATGTGGCAAGGTGGTAAAGGAAGTAACTTAAGATGTTCACAGGGCTCTTGAATGGTGGATTTTGAAAGACGAAAAAACCACCTTTGTAGGTTCCCTGGATAATCTCTTAAACATGCAAATAAGTGACTAAGTCAGGGAAAATCAATTTAGCAAAGGACGGGGCATTTTTCCATAGCACTTTGGGGTCAAGTTAAAACTGGTGAGAATTAAGCTAAATCTCAAGGGTCTCACCTACAAAGGTAGGAATAAAGAACGAAGAGACCAAATGACTGAGAAGTCTACTGGGTTGGGATTTTAATCACTGGCACCATGTAAGATTTCCTTTTGCTCCATCATGCCATACAGGGATTAGATTATTTCTGTCTTCTGAATTTCGCAGGCTCCAAGTGGATTTTAATGGATTTCAGATGATTTTATTACAGTGTTGAGAAAATAATCCATATTATTGAAAGCATAAAACCAAATGAACAGTTTTACAGTATATTTCCATTCATTCATAAACTACTATGACAATACTATTCATTGTATCTCCTGGAATCTCACATAAAAATGATTACTCATGACAATAGTACATTGACAAATTAATACTACAACAAGCTATTTACTTCTTTAAAACATGTATGGTTTTTTTTATTTGATCAGATTCTAAATGCAATATCCAAGAAATGTAAAAATATACTACTGTGGAAGAAAATAACAATAATTTTAAGTTATCAAAAGCCAAATTACAAATAAAAAGACTTTTGACCGACACTTTGGCTAGTTTCAGGGGGAAAAAAGATTCAAGTTTCTAAATTTATGTAGATAAATGGGAGTATATAGAAATGGTAGTTGCAAGACTAATCATCTCATTTGTGGGACAATTGTGTTGTTTTAAAGACAATTGTGTATACGCAGCCCGATTCTATAGAATTCCGATGTATTCATTAATAATTATTGAATGCTAACATGCTATCTACTAGATTACTTTCTGGAGTAACATAAGACATATTCTTGCTCTTAATCTATTAGAAGGGAAGGGGGCCAAAAAACAGGCAATGGCAACACACTGTTATAAAAGTTATGTAAGAGTTAAGTACAGAACAAGGTAGGAGCACGCTGAGGGGTGCCTAGCCAAGAAGAGCTAGGGAGAGGGAGAGAATGGAAGTTCAGAAAGGTTTGCTGGGGGCTTCCTGCTAGAAGAAAAAGAGACACAACTTACAGAGAGGTCCACATTTCCTGTCTTTCACCCTTCAAATAAAAAAAAAAATGCACCCAATTTGGATGTAAAATATTAATGCCAGGTTGACTCATTAAATGAAAGCTATTATTATATAACCATTTTCACCTTTCTCAAGAAAAAGTGCTGAGTTGATCTTCTCTAAAACATCAGCTTAATACAAAGAAAACTATTAACCTAGTCAACTTGCTATAGTAATAAAGGAGCAATAATTACTATATTTTAAATGCTCATTTAAAACTCTGAATTAAATTGTAAAAACTCCATATTTAAAAATATTTATTGTATAATCTGCAACTGTTTGTTTTTCATTTATTAAAGAAAGGGAAAACAAATTAGTTACTACTATACATGAGATTTTTTTTACATTTTCTTCATAAACTGTAATCAGACATTCATTGTTCTTTAATTAAAAAAAAGTCATTCCAATATTCTGACCAAATTTCATCATATACATAAATATATATATAGTTAAAAATAAATGCACAAATATAGTAAAGTGATACTTATCAACTGCACCAAAATATAACTTTTGAGATTTGTATGCATTTTCGTTTTTGTTTCAAAACAGTAAAGCTTTGGGATTTCAGTTTAGTAATTAAAACGAATAAAGATGATATTTCCCAATATTTATGCGGTGCTCTTTAAAAACTTTAAAAACATATGAGCAAGCAGCTTGCTCATAACCAGAAAGGTTGACAAGATTAATTCTTACCATATTACCTCTGAAGCTTGATTAAGCATCTTAATTAAACCATCACATAACAATAAATTAAGAAATAGTCATGACAAGGTGGGTTTTATCCACATTGGAGACTATCTCAATTGTGTTTAGAATGACTCTAAACTTTGTAACCTGAAATTTTAGAATTAAAAAATATTGCTTTTGTCCATCAGAAAAAATAATTATAATTAAGTTATCTTAAGCAATGCTCACCGTGTACGGGCTGAAACACAAAAGAGAGAAAATACGGAAAACAACTATTTCTCATTAAGAGTTCACACTGATCCCTAAACAGACAAGATTTTTAAAAAGTGAATGTATTCCCAACCATCCTAAAATCTTAGATAAATACAAACCTTTATTTCTAAAATCGATCCTAGGTTTCTAAAGCATACATATACAAATGTGAAAAAACAGGGAAATATAAAACACTGAAATGAGTAACAGTAAATTCCTTTCAATAGATGTGAGAGGGGAGGGATTCGAGAGAGGGAAGGTGGAGGCTCACTCACTTTAAAAATAAAACTAGACAACAGATTGCAAAAGAAAATGTTTCTTTGGGGTCATAAAATGGTTCTAAAACATTGCTAATGTGTATCTGAAAGATGTTTGTTTCGGTATGTGTTATCTCATGTCTAAAAGGAAAATAAATAGGAAAGATAAACACGGCAGCTGTGGGAAAGGGGAATTAATGGGCGATAACCACCATGAACATTCCATCGTGAACTACGATCTCTATGACCAAAAATGACGCCACGTACAAGTTAGAGAGGAAAGCACAACAGAACAACTGCTAACTAAGCAATCTTTTCAGATACATTAGGCTACCATTTTCAAAACAAGAGCCAAAAATATCATAGCTTTTGTGTGACTTTTCCTTAATTCTTTGGCATTGAAAAACACGTTTCCTAAGTTTACATTTCAAGACAATTACAAAACAAAGTCTTGGGGAAAAGGTAAGTTTTACAAGACTGGAAACAAGCAGCAGTATCCACATGCTGACGGTCTATGCTACATCAAAACTTTGCAAAGAGCTCCACCTACAGGTCTTTCATGAAACATGAGTTCGGTTATAAAGGCGTCTACTCATTCTCCCTCGCAGATTCACAGATTGTAACATTTCTCTCTCGTGCATCCGGTTACTGCTCGAGCACTTCCATTCATTCGTGAGAGCACTGGGGGAGGTTAAAGGCAAAAGGCCTCTTCATTTTCTCAGTCCAGAAGCAACTATATTATTATATTTTTCTCCTCTTCCAATTTCTCAAATTCCTTCTTAAAGTTCTTAAATACAACATTTACAAGCTTGCAATGGAAACAAAACAGAGGCGATTTTAGCAAGATTGCAGGATTCCCCTTTTTCCCCTGCTAAATAATAGTTATATCTTTCTCCACTTCTTTCCCTACTCTTCTTAAAGTCCAAGATAATGAGCATATACAAGAATCTGAAAGGAATTATATGGAACAAACTAATGCAATATATATAGTTCTAAAGCCTGACTTTACCCTATGCAAGTGATTTGCCTTTTTATCTCAAAGATTGAGACACATCCCCAGACGGATCTGCTTTCAGATCTCACATGTCTGAAAATTACCATATTTATTCATTAAGCCAAACGAGTCCTAGAGCAGGAGTATAAAGGAAAAGACAGGACTTTCCGAAGTACTACTCTTTATACCAAAGAAAGCAACATACACTGATTCAGACGATCAAGCATAAATATTTACACAGTTAAGCATACAAATCCATCGCTGGCCATAAATTCTGACCATTAAAATTTCAAATAAAGTTTGGTGAACATATTGTAATGGCTTCCATGAAGATATTTCCGTATCGTGATTACATGAGCAAAATACTCATTCAGCAACAAGAAACTTACATGGCACGAAATATTAAATGTTCTCAGGCAGACAATTATGGAATCGCAGTATTGCCATGCAGGATAAGTATGTAAATCTCTACATATATGAAGATAACAGCTATGCCAAACCTCAGCTCTTCAGAACAATTCTGACACAAGAGCAGAAAAAAGAGTCCTGGAACCGCAGGTCTGGAGAGACCATGAAAGATAATTTAACCAACCACACTTCTAAGAAGAAAGGCCCCTTGTCAAGAGGTTATCCAGCTACGCCAAAACCCTTACTAACTCTCAAGTTGTTGATTCTTTCTTTCATCAGACATGACCATAGAGAAATTCATCTTTATATTTATCCAAAATCCTTCCATTATAGCCTGCCTTAGTTCTGTTTCCATTTTCAGGTCACGAGGACTAAGTTTAACTCTCTTCCAGGAAGGAGCCTTGGGATAGCTGATTGCTCCCGGCCACTCCCCCGAGCTTCTCCTTCTCCATCCTAATGAGACACAATTCTGTGACACTTATAGCTGATGGTTTCAAGTCCCTCGTCTTCTTGATCCTTTCTCCTGGGGAAAGTATAATTTGATATATTCTTGAAAGTGTGATACCCAGGACTGAATACAATCCTCCAGAAGTGACATTTTCAGAGCTGAGTGGAGTGATCTAACACCTCTTGCACAGATTATATATTTTTATTAATACAAGTGGGTCTTAATTGGGTTCATTTTAATCAGAAAAGGGGATGTTGGAAGAGGAAGACACCAAAGGCTTACTGCTTGCTAATTACACGCACACACTTTATATTCTTACTTTCCTTTCTCTGCCATTCTCATTCCCACAAAGAAAACTACAGTCATAAGTAGACTCCCTAGAAAACTTAATGTATCAAAACATAAATATGGTATTTAGGAAGACAAACATATTTTTCTTAGGCTGCGTTATTAAGCTTTATGAAGAATTTCTATTATAATGAATAATTATAATTATGAACATAATTATATTTGAAATATGAATAATGAATAATTATAATTCATCTTATAATGAATAAATATAATAAAATTCATTTCTCATTTCTTTTGTATAGAAAGTTAATGTTTGCTAAAGAGTTATACGTAAAATATAACTTCTGAAATGGATGGAGTTGGCCTGTTTTATGATTACATCAATACCATAAACTGGAAGAAATAACTTAGAGTATCTCTGTTTATTGTTGAAATAAAAGAATAATATCAACCAAATTGTTCATTTTACATTAAAATTTTCTCTCTGAAGGTGTACCCAACAAGGTAATCTTTTTTTTTTTTTTTTTTGGTAGCAATCAGAATTGCCTTGTGTCAAGGGAAGGAGTTAGGAAGTTCTTGAGTTCATATTTGGAACGGCTGTTGATCTTAAATGTCCCTAACCTGGCAAAAGTGGCTGACCCATTTGCAGTTGCCACTAGGTGGAAGTCAAGCCACTCCCTTGACACAAGCTCTTGCCACAGTCTGGACTCTGGCCTTGCCAGCATTTCACCCCCAGCACTCGTGTAAAAAGGGGGGGGCTGTGCCTGACTCACAGCCATGTGCGGGGCCCCAGGCCTTCCCAGATGCCCACAAAGATGCTGACAGCTGTGCGGAGGCTTAGCCTGCCACCTCTCCAAACGCTGAACGTCAGCCAGGAATGTAAAAGAAAAGAGTGAGCATCTTATAGCCACAGCCAAGCTCGTGACGGTCTGATCACTCCAAAGCCTCTAAATCATTCTGAAGACTATCCGCATAATCAGTTTTGCAGATAAGTTTTCCTTTTTTAATTTCTTCCACCAACGTATTCGAACAGCTCAACAGCTCTTGCTGTTGCTCCTCATTCTAATCACTCCTCCTCATACTTCAGATATCAGGGGCTTGTTCAAGAGCGCCCGAATTTATGTTTCTATCCAAGCAGGGGCAGACGCGATGTCCGTGAGCTAGACCACATGGAGGGCCACTCACTTACTGCATTCATCTGCCGGACGGACGCCAGTCGTGGTGAGAGTTCTGTGCAGAACACAGAGCTGAGACAGCACGCCCAGGCATTGGCATTAAAGAGGAGAGCTGGGCGGACCGACCACCAGCAGCGTCTGGGTCTTGACCGTGCTAATCAAGGCAGGGTCTGCTCATTCCAGATGAGCAGCTCAAGGTACCACCGTTTAATTCATGTTGCAGGAAGACATTAAGGGAATTTTTAAATAGTCACTACACCTATAGCACTGAAAGAGGTCTATTTATAATCATATATAATTACATAATGTGAGTATAATTGTATGCATATACCAAAACTACAATTCATATATAGTGAGACTCCAATATAAACTTCCAATTGTCTGCTGTATGAGAATTGGTGAGCATTTTTGGCAAAAATGTGGTCCTTGTTCTTGTACATTCAGGTTCCCTTCTTTTCATGCCATAGGAAGACACCAAAAAACTGTTTGTTTGTTAATATTGGGACCATCAACCAGTTCTCTGCTTACAGAGTTAATCAGTGTGTATTTCTTGTACAATCACCATAGATAGAGCCCTGCTGGGGCTTATTCCCTCCAATATGCTCTTTAAACAAAATGCCAGCCACTATCCGCTCCCTGGTAACGTGGCTCCACGACCCCCGACCTGCCAGTGGGAGGGTGGGGGGCTCTGCTCTGAGCTCTGCGTGACGGGCTTCTTGTATTCAGCACCCAGGACAGTATCACGGTTAGGAGCAGACTCTACGGCCAAGCTCCTCGGATCTGAGTCCTGGCTCTGTCACTAACCAGCTGTGTGGCCTTAAGGGATCTTGCGCTTTCCTCTGCTTGAGATGCCCCACGTGTGCGCTGGGATAATTGGACCTTGCGCCTGGTATTCTGTAAATTGCCTAATTCACGTGGGGACTTGGACCTGTTCACGTGGTGAACATTTAACAGATGCCACCTATTTTATTCTGCCCAATCAACATCTGCTATTCAACTAATTTGAGAGCAAACACCTGAATCCAACAGTGTTAGGTCCGGAGCCAAGAGGGAGACACACGCAGCCCCAGGTGTAGCAAATGCTGTTTATTTGAGCATCTGGGTGCAGAACGATGGAGGCTGAAAAGAGCGTCCCTGCCAGGAAGGGGAGAGCCGTGGGTTTTATAGGAGGTTTGGATGGAAGTTTTGGGGAGGGTGAATTTTTTCTGTGTCGCCACAACTGTCTGTGGTCAGAGCTCGATTTACAACCTCTGACTCTCCAGACTCCGGCGGCTATCGTGTCACAGGCCTCACGGTCACAATCTAAGTTTCCCATTAACCACATTCCGTCCTAGACATACTTTCCGGGTTCCCACCCTGAGCAGCCTAAAAAAATGCCTAGATGGTGGCCTTGATTTCTTTAACTACAAAAGGGGATGTTTCTCACCTAACTAGCTAATTTGTTGCATGATTGAGAAGAAATGACCAAATTCCAACTTTTAGCATAAGTTGATCAGTTTTCAGAGACGACAGAGCTCAACAACTAAGCCTAAATCATTGCATAATGTCCCTAGAGACCATCATTAAATTGTGGTCACAATTAGGTTGTAAAAAAAACAAATTTTAATACAATTCTAAAATATGAGAGGTAGCTCCTTAAATTTCAATTGCATGATACAAAACTTTTATTTAGATTCCTCCTATATCAGTAAAGAATGCATTTGGCTACAAATACCCAACCAATGGGCTGCAAAGGAGTTATAGGTGTGCTGTGCTGTGACTGTACCGTCCCTGTCAGCTCTTACATCACCTGGGTAAAGTCTGGCGTGGCCATAGTCCCAAGGCCAATTATCTCCAGGCATGAGCAGCTTTATCTAGAGCTCCTCAAAGAGCTGCTCAAATAAAGATTCATCATGTGCTCCCTGGTCCCCAGGGGCAGCAAAAACCAAGAGGGACATCCAGCCATTTACTATTCTACCATGACATGGTACCCACAGCCAAGTATGCCGTATTACCTGAACACCTACTTCAACGGCCAGTGTCAGAGCACACTAGTGCCCACCGCAGGCAGAAGCCCAAGGAGCTACTGGCTGCGGTCAGGTTCCAGGTGCCATGGAGCATGGCATGCAGCCCAAGGCACAGCTGCAGAGAGCTGGCCGCTATGCTGACAGGGAGCTGGCAAGTACACCTTCAGGCAGTGGCCTCTAATCTCCACATTTGGTGAATACTTCTCTTTGATGCTGCTTATCTGCCCTTTTAGTAGTGTACAGGTGAGTAGCAGGGCGACTCCTCTAAATACCTATGCATTTCTACAGATTGTACCTTTATTATCCTAATACTTGATATGAAAAATTCTGATTAGAGTCTATGTCTGTTTACATTATCACAAGATATTTTAACATTATCCCTGTCACTGAAAAAAAAAAAAAAACATTAAAAGCTTTCGGATTCTTAGATAATAATTTCAACTCTTTTAAATTTTTAAATGGTAAAAATACATTTTAAAAATATTTTTTCTATTTATGTAATTTCTCATCAGTGATTATTACCACAAATTTGAAGAGATCATAATTTTAAAGTCTTACTAAAATTTCTCAAATGATTTCATCTAGATCTTTATGCAAATTAAGTATTTAAATGTTATGCAAAGTAAATATTGATTTGCTTCCATACTACTCTGTATTTTATTATTATCATAAATTCTCTGCAGATTACCCCAGTGTGCATTTCAAACATTACCATTCTCTATGTGTGTTCTGATTAAAGAATGCAAAACACTGACTTAAATAGGGTCTGTTTTTTCCACATATCAAGAAACCCCCAGCTTGTTTCTATATCATCTACTCTATAAGTTTCCCGTTCATCATTATATTCTCAATGCCTTGTCTAGTGACCAGTTCAACGTGCTAAAGGAGTGAATAAATGGTAAGTATGGGAAAAGATAGTCACTTTGTTTCAAAATAAAACTTTTAAGATTTTAGCCATTTCTTTATGGATAGGAGGAACTCCCAGAATTCCTTGGGGAAATTCCTTTTTTCTTCAAAGAAACACTTTGAACTTTGAACAAGAATCCACACTACTTAACAAGGAAGAAGGAATTCTTGATCTGCATCAAAGAGCAGCAGTAATGGGCAATGTCAGCTCTGACTCTCCCCAATCCCTCTGACCTCTTCCCACTGTCTAACTTCCCTCAAGTTCTTGCTCTCCTTCTAATTCTTACAAGCAACTGTGTGGAACATTTAAAATTCTTCTCTTTAAAATTGAAAAAATAAAAAACAATTAATGTTTTTTATTTTAATATGTGAGTGGTTAAAATATTTTTTCTATAGGTCAGCAACTGCCTACAAAGAAAGGTTTCCTGCTATTGTTACAATGCATCTATCCCTTCTCCATGGCATAGCCCACTTGGTCTACTCCTTTGCTGAATTTTCACTCCAAGTCAAAACATGTTCATATATTTATAAATTATGAGTGGCAAAATAAAAGGAGACAAAAGAGCAGAATATATGTACAAAGTTGTTAACGCAATAGTCATAGCAAAACATCCAGTTAATTAGGTAACTAACACTAGATACATTTAGTTTCAGAGGCTTGCTTAAATTTCCAAGCTTTCTGGTATGCCTGCCCTCTTCACCACGGTCAGAGTTAGAAATGAAAACATCCTTAAATATTTTTCCTTCTAAGAGTAACAGAAGTAAGCTATATTTCAGGAACATTTGATTTTGACCTCCAATAAGAGTTCCTGCAGAAATAAAAGAAGAACAACACACAAACACACAAGGAACAGCAGATATTTTGGCTGTGTGGCCAAAGTAGTTTATACCATTTCTCCCAGCTAAATGCATGGTACTTAAACAGCTGGAATACTTTTCATTTGTTACATGATTAATCTATAGCCCACTAAGGCCCACTGTGCCTCCTAGCAGTAGGAGCTAAAATGGTACGCCACCTTAGAAAAACCTAGATGGGCTATACTCCCAGATTCACCAAACTCCCAGTCACTCATTACACATTCCTTTGGTACCTGTGTGACTAATCTGTTTTTAATTGTGCTCCGTGGTTTTTCATGTATTTAGTAAACAAGTGCGCATCGGTGCAAACATCATGATTGTTTACAGCACAAATATTATGCAGCTTGCAGGAGTTTTAGAAAACCCAGTGGCAATCCTTAAAACCAAACGTGTTTAAAGTTCAGACATATTCTTTTCTTTGCACTTTAGTTCTTGAAGTTTTTGTTTTCTTAATATCACAAACTCAGCTGCTTAGCTCACGTGACATGGAAGCTGAATGGACGTATCAGAGAAGTTCTTACTAAACAGAGATTCTTTCTGGTTCTAATTTATTTCCCCACCAAACAAAAGGCAATTTAACTGTTGCCTAGAAAAGATCACTTCACTGGGAGGATTTCTTTATTATTTTATTGGCAAACAATAGCTTACAATTTTCATTTACAAGTCTATTTCTATTTTCTTCCACATAAAAAAGTAGATCATAAGAAAAACAAAAACTACCTTAACTTGCTTTTGAGATATTACCAGTGTAGAATTTCTAAAAATTAATAATTCTGAATACCTCGATGCCTGTTGGTCCCTCCAATTCTATGATTATCTAAATCTGAGGCCCTTAAGAAAAAAGTAGCAAGTAATTAAGACTAACATTTTTCCCAAAATCTTAGGTCCCCCAGAAAAAGAAGAAAATAGCACAACGTACAGAATGTGCTTACCCTTTGTCTCTCATCCTCAAATAGATTGGAAACAAGCAAAATCAAGAAAGGTAAGAACTACTTGCATTATAAGTGTAATAATTAAATATTGAGAGTAAAGTCTTAAGACTTAAAACTATGGAAAAATATATTCCTCATTTAAATTCCTGTTTTCAGAATAATATGCAGTTACCTGCTGACTCTAGCTCTCGGAATAATTTATTAGTTTTCAAAATTCCCAAAATTCCTCTTCATTTTGCTCAATTTCACTAACTGTATATTTGTATGACCCATAACATAATACACCAGAACTAGAGGTTTTAGAGCCAGAAGACTTTGAGAACTGGCTGTTGATCATATGTCACACAGCAAAGCAGTGTCTCTAATACTCTAATGCTAAGTGTCTTAAGGGACTTGCTCAAGGTCACACAGCTGGTTAGTTACCAAAGCAGGACTATACCCAGCTTCCAGAGTCCTGGTTTGGTGGCAGGTGTTCCACATTTCCTGCCACTATGGGAGGGTTGGGGAAGAAGGGTGTCAATTCTCTTCCTTCTACTGCTGAAGACAAGATGTTGCATCCCTTAATCAGAATGCAGTCTTTCCTTTAGCAAAATCTCAAAGTGACATCTAGTGGCATATCCAGTCTCTACGGAGAAATTTAATTAAACTGCAGTCCCTTTTATACCAGCACAAATATTGTGAGGGAAAACAACTCAACTCCTCTGACATTTCTGCAAATAGGTTTAGTGGAATCCATTCTGTTTACTTTCACTGACATTTGTTTTTCAGTCAATTATTCCACATGGTTATTTTTTTCCTTTCATAATTTATTGCTTGCAACTTAGCCATAAAAATAAATACAAGTAATTCCTTTCTTTGGTACCAGCACCTGAGCTTAGGTTAATAATAGCTGAAGAAAATAAACACTCATTTCACCCCTCCCCTTTCCTTTTCCTGATAGTTCTAGCTTACTTTTAAATCAGATGAGTGGCAACACCATCATCCAAGTAAGAAGAAGTCAACGTCAAATGCATGAGGGGCCTCTCCTCACACAGCCCTAAATCTTGGAAAATAATAAACTTTACTGGATCAGTCATCTGATACATAACTAAATACAAGTTTTTTGTTTTGTTTTTTTTTACTCATCTCTCTCCAATTTTTGCACATCTTATTTTGGAACTTTCTGTGAAGTCTTGAAAAGTTCAGAAAGCTTTCGTTACAAACAGTTCGACTCATGTTTTATTCCATGGAGTCTCATCGAGTGGACACAGAAAAATTAATTTTTAAGAGGTTAAGAGGTTGAAAAATATGTAGTGTCGAGCATCGTTTCTGAAACTCTCACATTTACACGAATCGCGTGGAGACCCTGATAAGCTGCAGGTCCCCAGTCAGCAGATCTAGGGTGGGGTCCGAGGGTGGACGTTCCTAACAAAGTCTCAGGTGATGCCTGTGTCGCTGGCCCACCACAGACTGCACTTGGACAGAAAGGGCGTAGAGGGCAGGGCACACATTGGAGCTGAGGATGCCTGGACTGACACTGAACTTCATGGCTCCTGGCAGTGAGAAGCTGAGGCCACCCACTTCTCCCCCAGAGCCCTCCGTCTCCCCCCAGCGCTCACAGCCTCACTGCCACCACCTGCCTGGGGTCCGCTGGGACACACCCATCACGCCCTTTGTCCCGTTCCAGGGCAGGCACCCCTCAGCTCCCAAGCTGACTCCCAACCCCTGCAATCCCTAGTAGGCTGTGTCCCCTTTGACCAGCCCTCCCCAAGTTCTGAAATCCTTCCGCTCTACCCTCTGACACTCAGTCCACCCTCCGCAAACCCCCGTGTCTGTTCTCCACGATCTGAATGCTCTTTTTCCTTCCTGCTTTAAGGAAAACCCGGCCTTCCCCTGGGGAAGCTGCTGCCCCTGTTGCCCACTGGGGTGGGTCTGTCTCCCATGGCGCTCACCCCACTAGGCCTAGGGGTAGAGCACATGTCCCCCTCGCTCTTTGTTCCTGCTTTCAGACCATTTTCCAATCCTCCTCCACTCCTAAAATCCCTCATTTGGAATATCTGTCCTCAGATTATATCACCCCTGAGTCCTCATTGTTGCATTTGGAATATCTGTCATCAGATTATATCACCCCTGAGTCCTCATTGTTGCCGTGACCAAAGCCCCAGGGATCCTCCTTACTTCCTCTACCCAACCAGCCACTCACCCCCAGGGGAGTCACCCTAGACCTTGTTGCTATTAGCAACTGCATCTTCTTAGCGTCAGTTACGTGCATCCCCCTCTCTGCTACACCTCTTGTTACTCTGTCTCATTCTCTCTGCATTCTGCACCCCACAGGTCTCCCATCCCAGGTGGCACTGCTAAGCTGTTAATCCAACCATCTTTTCACTGTTCTTCACCCCCTCCATATCCTCATTTCTCTCCTCACCCAACTTAAATTCCATTGTCAATCATTATTGAATCCATTGCCCCTCTATGGTTTTGATGTTCTTGCTTGACAAAACCATAATGCCAGCAATTTAAATCCAAATTTCTACCAGCTCTAAGCCTGCCCCTGTGCAGCTATACATGGTGGAGAAGAATACAGCCAGGATGACTGGTCTTGCTTTTGATACTTGACCATGAACTTCAGGTAGCTTCTAAATTCCTGGCCCTTAGAAACTGGAAGTTAAAAATGTTCATTTTTTTTAAGAGTGATTTGTTATGCAGCAATAAACCTAATACAATAAATAAGGGAATGAAATGAAAGATCACAAGATCAACCTCATATCCACTAGCTTATTAAAGAGGGATTTACGTAACAGTTAATTAAGGGACTAGTATTCAAGTATCAAAGGGAAAGTATTAGTGGTACTTTTTCCTCTGGACAAATGGGGCTTATAAGGGACCAGGATAAGGAGCCCTTATATAGAACTGTAGAGTGTGGGTAAAACATCTTCCATCCTTCTGAACCCAGTGGAAAAGAGAGAAAATTTCCTAGCCAAGGAGAAGACAGGACAATTAGGGATGCTCATTTTCCAGGCAGAGTTCAGCATCTATTGTCGGCGTAGCAGTGTAGGAGGGGAGGTTCTATCAGCTGTGGGGGCCTCAAGAAAGCTGAGTCATGTATTTATTCTCCTGCAGATGTACAGCATTTTTGCCATCTGGTCCCCACAGGCTACCATGGCAGCAGACTGGGCAGATGTGTGTCATGTGTCCTAGGCTGTCCCAGAGAGAAGACCTGGGACAGGTCTTGTACAAATTCTTATCAGGGGTGTCCACAAAAACCAGAATCGTGCAGCTTCATCACACTGTTTAAGGGTCGAGCTGCAGACTCATCACTGATGGCCTGGCCTCCCAGGTGAAAAATGACCCCCCAGGCCATTTAAATCGCAAATTAAAACGTTGATACTTGCACATTTGAAGATAACATTGGGTCTAAATTCAAAGTTCTGTTTGATGATGAACTCCTCAGCCAGTTTTATATCTAAAGCCCATAAGCTTTAACTACTTAAGGGAATAAACAGAGGTGGGGGGGGAATCTCATTAAAAAGTGGGGTGGGTTTTTAGGGATTTCTTTGTTTTTGTTTGCTTGGAGGGCTCTAAGCCCAGGAGAAATTGCTCCCAAGAATCACTACCAAGACAGTAGTGTATATTGAAAGTATATGTCAATAGAGACATAGATAGATACATACACATATATAAAATTAGTAAAATACATGTAAGTACAAACAAAATATTTTAATTTAACAATAAAAAGTATTTGCAAAGCATAAGCAGAAAAGAATCAACTAATCAGAAAATGTTTACATTTCTCTTACATTTTTTTTACTTGCCAGCAGTTGCCAAACCAAAAAAACATATATTCTTTTAGGCTTTTACAAAGAATCAAACAATGAGTTTGGTCAAATTTTACATCTCTCATTTAGATGTTCCAAAAAGGAAATCCAAATGTTTTTGAAACCTTTTTGTTTACAGAAAAGATGCATCTGAATATTCAGCACTCTAAGTGAAAGATCTTCACTACCATAAAGGAGTTAATGTTTTCATAATTTGAATATTCCTGATATTAATTATATTTGTGGCTGTGATGAATACAGAAGCTATCAAGCCACCTTAACTGACTCATATAAAAGATGGCTCTTAGAACTTCATCTTTTCTCCAGCTACACTCCCTCCCTTGGTTTTCAGCATCACCTGTACACTGACGACGCTGACTTTTATATCTGGAGTCCAGACAGCTTCTCTACACTCCAGACTCATATATCCAGCTGCCTATTTGACATCTCCACGCACCTCCATGAAAGCCTCACGTGCATTTCACCCTTATCTTATCCTAACACAAACCTCTGATTTTCTCTCCCGAATCTTCTCCTCCCACCGCCTTGCCCTTCTCAGTAAACAGGAGCTCCATCCTCCTACTTGCTCAGGCCAGAAATCTGGGAGTTACCCTCAACTCCTCTCTTTCTTTCACATCCAACATCAAACCTGACAGCACGTACTGCCAGTTCTGCCTTCAAACTGCCGGGAATCTGACTTCACACTGTCTCCACCGCCACTGTGCTGAGCCAAGTCCCAGTCATCTCACACCTGGGTCACTCAGTAGCCTTCTAACTAGTCTCCTGCCTCAGCTCTTGCTCCCTAAGTATGCGGTGTTCAGAGTGATTGAGTAAAGCATTAGTAAAGCATGTTAGTAAAGCATGTCCTCCCTCTGTTCAAAACCATAAAATTTCTCTTTATTCCAGCAAACCAAAAGCCAACACCACGAGGTCCTACATAATCACACCGCACCCTCCACCTCCTCCACCTGATCGCCCCTCAACTTATAGCCTACTGTTCTCTCCGTTGTTCCTTCTACCAGAGTCACTCTGGCCTCCTTACTGTTTCCCAAACGGCAGGACCTTGCCTAAGCGAAGCTGCTTCCCACCCAGTTGGCCGCATGGCCCACCCGCCTTCTTGCTTCCTCAGGCTTCGCTCTGCTGGAACCTTCCCAGGGACCCCCTGTTGAAAGGACAGTCCCTCCCTTGTCTGGCAATACCCTTTCTCCTTTGCTTCATTTTTCTCCATAGCCTTTTTCATATCTGACACAGTAAATGTTTTACTTATTTATTTACAATAAATAAATAAATAAATTGTTTATTTCTCTCGAATTCGAGAGAATTGTTTATTTCTCTCGATTAGGATGTAAACTTCCTTAGGGCAAAGGCCTTTATCCATTTAGTTTACTACTGTATTGCCAGCTTTGAAAATATGCTTAGCAAACAGTAGGCACTCAATAAAAACTCATTGAATGTATGAGTATTAAAGAATGAGAAAGTCATCAGCAAAAATATTTTGCTACCAATATTTTAGTAATTGGTCACTATACTAACTAGCACAAGGAAAGCTCAATACATTATTGTTTATTCATCCTTTAAATACTCTTTGAAAATACCCTTAGAAAAAAATTGAAAATAAAATCATACTTACCTTATAGTTAAATCTCTAAGGTCATTTTCACCCTAGCTTTATGCATCCGTGGTGCAAACCTAAGCTCCCATGTCAGGACTCTTCTGTCATGACAAACTGGCTTTTTAATATCTCAATATTATTCTTCCACATCTGAGAACCCCATTAGAGCAGGTAGTCTTATTCCTATTTAAAACTAGACGGACAAAGCCTGTGTAGGTTTAAACCCCCCACGGCCCTCCTCCCCTGACAAGCGCTACCAGAGAAACATTTTGCAAGAACTGAATAATTACAAAATAGAGGTCTGCAGACTATGGCTCAGAGACCAAAGCCAGCTAGGGTTGCTAAATAAAATACAGCATGCCCAGTTAGGTTTGAATTCCAGATAAACAGCAAATAATATTTTGAGGAAAAATGTCTCAAATACCAAATACTAAATCTGGCAATCTGAAATCTGCCCCACACCTGTTTTTGTACAGCCCACAAGTGAAGAATGATTTTCCCATTTTGAAGTGATTGGAAAAATCTAAAGGAGAATAATATTTTTTTACAGGTAAAAATTATATAAAATTCCAATTTTAGTGTCTATAAATAGTCCTTGGAACACAGCCATGCTCATCTGTTCATGTCCTGTCTATGGCCACATCCACATGACAACAGCGTGGTTCAGTGGTTGCCACAGAGACCATACGGCCACAGAGCCTGAACGTCAACTGCCTGGCCCTGTACAGAGAAAGCTTGTCACCCCCGTCATAGAATATTTACTTTTTATTGTCCCCCTTACCAAACAGGAAGCGACAGTGACTCTCTACCCCTTAGAACACTCCTCACTCAGAAGCCCTCAGTGCTTTATCTGCACAGTGCACGAAGGAGGGAGCAAGCTGAGGAGAGGCGAAGGGATGAAGTGTAGGTGACGGATCCCGTAAAACTGAGTGTGAACCCCTCTGCCCCATCACAGCCTGAGCGAGTTATGTAAGTGGGGGCCGTAAGAGACCACCACACAGGCTGGCCATGAGGGCTAGGAGATAATAATCAAATGATTGATTTTAAAGGACAAAAAAAGGATCAAGTTTCCAGGCTGCAACACAGGGTATGATGGATAGGAAGTGAAAAGATAATTTAGGACTAGGAGAATAGATTTCGTCATTATTCACCAAGAAGTGAGCTTAAATGAAAATATAGGCTTCACATGGATTCAAGCAAAGACAGCATGATGAAAATGAAGGAAGGGTGGATGGGTGTCGTCGGACCAAGGAAGGCAGCAATAAAAACCTTTTCGAGGTAAGTAGATGTTGGATTGCAACTGTTCGGTACACAGGTGACTGCCTTAGCTGACGTCATGTAATGCCCATTCCCGGAAGTATTGCTATAGGAGCCTGCATTGTTTTATTGCACCTCGCTTTACTGCTCTTCATGGATACTGTGGTTATTACCCATTGATGGTTTGCAGCGACCCTGCTTTGAATGCGTCTCTGGGTGCCATTTTTCCAATAGCATGTGCTCATTTTGTGTCTCTGGTGTCACATGTTAGTAATTCTTGCAGTCTTTCAAACTTTTTCATGATTATTATGTCTGCTATGATGATCTGTGATCAGTAAACTCTGATGTGCTATCGTACAGTATTCAAAAGGAAGGGCTGGGGTATGCGGGGCTGTTACCATGAGGGAAAATGAGGAAAGACACAACCACATCTGCACGCCGTGAGCAGGCAACAGAGGAAATAGCAACCCCCGCCTGATTAGCCTTATTCTTTCCAGCAAATATTTCTACTCAGGCCCTGGAGTTAAAGTTATCAGGCCCTTGTTTTTAAGGCCTAGAAAAGCAAGGACTGTATAAACTGAGGGGAGATTTTATAAGATCCATCAAATGACTATATTTGGGACCCGTCACTCTAGGCGGTGGCTCTCAAGTGAGCCTCACATGGAGGACATATTCCCAAACACAACTTCTGACACCAGATACACTGCACTTCACTGCCCCTAAAAGGCATATCAGCGTTGGAGAGAGTGAGAGTGATGTTATCAGAGAGATAACCTTGAGGCTGTTCTAAATATATTTTTAAATGTAAATGAGTTGCAAGCTTCAGTGCTTCAACTGTGTTTGGTAACAAATACTTACGGCACACCTCTCCCCTGACCTGTGTCACAACACTGTGACTGAGGAGCACTGTTTCAGGCCACTCCCCAAGAACAAAACTGCCCAAAGATATAGAAGTTCATATTAATATTGATCATGGCAATAATATTAACAATTCCCATGATCAATCCCCAAGATTGCCTCAAGAACTATGTTTCTGAAATCAATCTCTGTTCCCAACGTATATTGATGCACTTCGCAGGCTTACACTCAGAGCCAGCCAACACATTCATTAGTTCATTCATTAGTTCGTTTATTCTCAACATAATGCAGCTCACATGATAACAACCACTGGTCTAGTGTGGAAGGTCACAACAGCAGGAATCTGATGCTTTTCCATCAACCAGTATGTAGTGAGATCCTGCTTTTTGCCAGATGCAGTTCTGAGGATAAAGATGAATAGTCATATCCCAGGCCCTCTGGGAGCTCACAGTCTAGTGAGGATGACAGACAAATAAAACAATTTCAGTGCAATGGGATCAAGTAAGATGGTAGCCATGAACGCAATGCAGAAAGTTAGCAAACTCTGTTGCACTCTCGACCGCCTCCCTTCTGACCAGGGCCCCCCGACTTCCCAGCAACCTGTACACTCTTGTTTTTCTGTGGTAGACACTTCAAGGATAACTCCTTAGCACAAAATGTCCCCTCCTTGGGAATAGCCACAAACATAGGTGTAGGATGAGAGGCCATGTCTTTACATGACTGTGATACCCTGGAAATAGCTGATTGTTCCAGAAGTAGACATCTGACCCAAACTGAACCAGTCAGTGGTCTCTCATTAGAATTTGAAATTCTAAACTGAGATACACAGAGACTTGGAGATGAATCAGGTTAATGGCAATGCCTCATGAAGAATGACCACAAACTCCTGCCAACAAAGGCCCCACAGCCCCCCTGCCTTCCACCCTTCCCACATGTTACGTGTTGGACTCCCTTCAACTCTGTAACAGCCTTCCAGTTCCTTCCATCTGCCCAGGCCAGACTCAGTTCTTAGGCTTACAACCCAAGAAACCTTCATACGTGTTGCCTGTTCACAGCTTCCCAGTCTAACTGTATTTCCCTCTGATCAATTTGCTGAGAAGTGAATGGCTCCTAAAGCTTAGTATGTTATCTGCCCTCCAGAGGGGTAATAGTTTGGGGGAACTTGTGGAGATAGAAAGTCAGAATTGAGAGAATTTACTCTACCACAAGGGGGTTTCAGGACCTACTGAGCCATAATAGTCCAGTAAAGGAGAGATTCAGATATATGGAGATTATCATGAATGGCTCTCAAATTCCACTATATCATATGGTTTCAAATCTTAGCTCTGTCATTCACTTCCCCAAGTTTACACAGTTACACAGCTAGTAAGTGGCAGAGGTAAAATTTGAAACCAAATCTGGCTACTTCCAAACTTCATATTTTTTTTTCATACCACAGATATTTCAGAGGCAATAATTTTTCTAATACGCTATTCATCAAAAATGCATCTTATATCGTGTATCCTTTAAATATCATTGTATCTCTGAAATTATATCTTACTCATCCAATTATCTTCCCAGGCCTAAGTTTAAAGCTATTTTCCCCTATGTTGACAAGCATGTCATCTGTTATGAAGACAATGGAGGGTGTCCTCTTGGACAGTTGTCCTTGTCTACTACATATCTGATCTTGGAAGCCCATTCTGTAATAGGTCCTGCTGACATTCCTCTGTTGACAGAACATCAACCCATTGATGAAATTAAATTATCACTCCATGGACAAGCACCTCTACCTGAAACTTTGGAAACCACATCATGGAACACCAAGAATAGTCTGACATGCTATATATGACACATAAAATAGAGCATTTATTTCTACTCTCCCTAGGATGTAAAGTTCCCTTCACCTAGTCGATGCTAGTTAGTTACAGTTAAGCCACAGTCTTTTGTGACATGTGACATGTTTCTCAATGAAAGGAAAACCGTATCATAAGCCTACTTCTCAGCTGTGACATGCTATCTAGGCTCTGGTATGCCTCAAGTTGGAAAATATTCCTTTCCCTTCACAAAGACAAATTCCACATGTCACAAAGCTGCAGTCCCCATGGGCTTGCTTACTCATAGTTTTCTAAATCAATATTAACAAGGGAAAGAATTGCCTGTTTTAAAGTCATGTTTTATTAAAATATATTTTTACTAAAAACGCATTTATTTTATAGCAACTTAGTCCTGGAGCAATTCAAAACAACTGGTATTCCTTCAACTATTTTATGATATTTTATTTTCAAATGTCAGGTAACGTGTCCTTGACATGAACAACCAGAGCTATCTTCAGACTCTAGACTGAATGCCCAAAGCAGTGATTCTCAAACTGGTCTTCACGTTGGAATCACCTGGGAGCTTCAAAAAGTATTGATGCCTTTGTTCTACCCCAGAGATTGTAAGTAAACTTGTCCCAGTGTGGTCTGGGCTTGGAAATTTTGACTAGGTCCTCAGATGACTTTAATGCACAACTAAGTGTGAGAACTACTAGTCTATAGTATTATTAATGACTATATTGCTATGTAGGCATTACATAAATACAGCACCCCATGGTTATCTGGCATGATCAGGGAAAGATATTCAGACTAATTAACTTCGCTAATAATTGTTACCACATATTAAATTGCCAGGCACTTCACTGACTTTATATCTAATCGTCACAACAGTCCCGCAAAGTAGGTATTATTCTCACCTCATAAATAGGAAACTGCAAGTCAGAAAGTTTAAGTTTTTTTACCCAAAGCCACCCACTGATAAATGGTGGAGCTACTACTGAATCCAAGTCTCTTTGATCTGTTGTTTCCACTACACCATACACTTTCGGTGGGGACAATACTACTTCCAAGGAAGTGAAAATTAGTTGTCAGAAGTCAAAAACTGCTTAGATGATCCCATGGTTTGCGGCCCTCCCAAACCCACCTCTATCTGACAAAACCTTATTCCTTAATATTTAATTTCTTTCATTGGGGAGACTTGAGATTTAATTTCATTTTTCTACTTAAGGGGACAATAATAAAAAAACAGTGTCAGAAACACTGTGCTACATCACTGAAGAGAAAATTACGTCCCCCAGAAAACAAAACTAGTTACCTTTGCATTGCAGAACTCAAGCCAGTTACTGCAACTCAAAAGGGCAAACGAGCCCTGAGATTCCTGGCTTCCTGGGAGGCCACCCTATTAAAGGAGCTGCATGAGGTAGCAGGGATAATAATAAAAACAATGACAGTAGGTAGAAGTTATTGAATATTTGCTCTATATCAGTCACCATGGTTGGTGTTCTCTATTCATTTTTTTCCTCTAAACCTTTCAAAAATCTTACACGAGAATTTTTTGTCTTATATACAGATAAGGAAAGAAGGCGAGAGAGTTTAGGTGAGTAAAATGCTAGGTAACATAATTTGCCTTGGGTTTCCCTGTGTTTCCAGCTAGCATTCGAGTTGCAGGCTTTGTCTTGTCACAGAAAGCCTCCTTCTCTCACATCCCTCTGGGTCACGGAGGATCTCTGCTTCCCGTGCAAGGGCCAGAAACCTAACTCGAACGAGGTGAAGCAGAAAGGATGTTTTAGGAGCTCAGATAGCCAACCACAGAGAGAGCAGGCACCCGGTCCCCTTCTCTCGTCTCTGCTTCCCTCTGGGTGCTGCTCTCTTTCTCACACATGGAAGACAGGTATTCTCACTTGGCTGGGAAAACTGCCATTGACAATTGCACATTCACCTCTTCCCCAATTCATGACTCCAGAGAGAAGAGATATCTGTCTCCAGATTCACTGTGAAGAAATGCAGGGCATGGCCGGGCACGGTGGCTCACGCCTGTAATCCTAGCACTCTGGGAGGCCGAGGCGGGAGGATCGTTTGAGCTCAGGAGTCTGAGACCAGCCTGAGCAAGAGCAAGATCCCGTCTCTACTAAAAATAAAAAATAAATTAGCTGAGCAACTAAAAATAGAAAGAATTAGCCGGGCGTGGTGGTGCACACCTGTAGTCCCAGCTACTCAGGAGGCTGAGGCAGGAGGATCGCTTGAGCCCAGGAGTTTGAGGTTGCTCTGAGCTAGGCTGATGCCACGGCACTGTAGCCTGGGCAATAGACAACAGAGCAAGGCTCTGTCTCAAAGAAAAGAAAAGAAAAGACAAGACAAGACAAGACAAGACAAAGAAAAGAAAGAAATGCAGGGTAGGACCCTCATCCACTTGGGTGCCAGGTGACTACCCCTGGACCAATCACTGCTGCCTGAATGTCTAGACCTAAATTATGTGCCCACCTCTAAGGTCAAAAAGTCAAGGCCCTGTGATTGGCAGCCCTATCAGAATCACATGAATTGGGGGAAAGAGTAGTTTTTATACAAAGAAGTGGGAGGTGTGGTTACCAGAGTAAGAAACGCAGGGCTGACAAAAACAGCAGAAGTCTACTACGGGATGTGTGCACAAATCACCTGGAGAGCTTGTTAAAATGCAGATTTTGATTCAAAAAGCCTTAGGCAGGGCCTGAGGTTCTGTATTTCTAACAAGTTCCCAAGTGATGTCACAGACCACACTTAGCAGCGAGGCACTAGCCTTGCTGCCTCCCATTGCCGGCGATCGACTAATGTCTAAGGCTCGGGGCTCCCACACAGGGACAAACACAATCTCACACACTTGTCTGAGTGTGGCGCCTTCTCAGGACCTGCTGTGTCCTCGTCACAACACTGAAATAGAAGAGGTGTGACACGTCAGGATTGAGACATATTGGCAGAGCTCCGTGATAAAAACACTTTACAATTTCATATCACCTTTCATTCCAAAGTGTTTCAGAGCTATATACATTCAGCACCACAGAAAGATGATAGAGGCAGCAGACTCCTGGGGTGAGGGAGGTGGCAGGAGATGGAGCGGGGACAGAGGAGTGTGTAAGCCAAGCACAGTGGGACATTTCTCTGTTAAAGGCAAACACGATA
The DNA here is from genome assembly GCA_028533085.1 of Varecia variegata. Classification (NCBI taxonomy): domain Eukaryota; kingdom Metazoa; phylum Chordata; class Mammalia; order Primates; family Lemuridae; genus Varecia; species Varecia variegata. The sequence continues at coordinate 3,334,602 of CM052456.1, forward strand.
CCAAAAATTTGGGGGAAAAAAAAAATGAAAACTACAGTGTTTAAGCTTTATGTTGAAAGGACAATAGTACATTGGTAATAGGTTAATATTCAGAAGTGATTTCAAGTTATCTTCTCTCACTAAGTTGCCTAGACAGGTGAGTACTCTGCAAGCACAGAGAAAAAGGAAAGGAAATCAGAAATGAGCTAAACGAGTAAGATTAAAAATACTAGCAGGAACTCTAAGGTCTGAGTGTAGTAACCCCAGCTCATACAGGGTATGCTGGCCTTCTTAATTAAATGATTAAGTCTTAAAATCTCAAAGAGCAGCTTTCCATCACATATTCTCTGGGCTGGGAAGTAGCTTTTTGTTTTGGAGCAATTAGTAAAAGAAAGGACTTTTCTGAGTATTACAAAATGTGTACATCTAACTCAACCTTAATACACCTGATAACAATGTGGGTAGTTATTAATAATATATGTTCTGGAAAAAAAAAGAGTTACCTTATGGCAGAGTTTGAAAATGGAAACTTTTAATTATTCCTGGGAGTGTTTGCCTTTAAAAGCAATCCACTTTCTAGAGCTGCCTTTCCTGTTTGTTACCAAAGACTCCTGAGGGGCTTACACCACTCAAAAGTTCTATTTTCACTTCTTCTGGCTCCTGCGACTGTGTCTAGCTGATATATAAAGACACACAAGCTCCCACAAGAGAGTTTCGAAGAGAATGTGCTCCAGGCAGTACGCAGCCAGCTACCAGAGAAGCACAAGTCAAATTAAAATGGCAAGGAGAGAAATCTTTTTGCTATTTCATATTTCCTAGTATTTCAAATGAATTCATTCTATTAATCTACTTGGTGAAATGTTTTAGTAAATCTGCTTCCTTATGAACATTCACAAAAACTTCACAAGAAAAAAGAGAACAGGATGTTTTAGACCAGAAATGCATCTTTTCATTCTTTTTTGTTCCTTGTCTGCCCATTGTGTTTGTCCTTCCACTCACGTGTGAGACAAGGTGGTGAAACCCTCCCCAGCCAACAGATCACGGTGGTCACTCCGTGGAGAATGGAATTTTAAATCACAGCATTATTTTTTTCCCAGAGAGAAAAAAAAATACTTTTGGAGCCCAGAAAGGTATTTTTCAGTATAGATATTTTATTTATAACAGAAACTCCTCATTTTCATTAGGAAATGCATTAAAATGACTTGTCCTCGAACAGTATTTTGGGATCCTGGCAAAGTCCTGGTCAAAAGCCTATTTTTATCACTCATGGAAAGTGACTGATGCATCTGGTTATCTCTCAGGATTCTGTCGGTTCCACAGCTGGGAATGGTGCTGCACGCTCACTCCAGAGGACGGCGGTGGTGAAGTGTGGGTTTCAGATAAGGATTTACACTGAGAGGCCCGCTCTACAAGCTACGCGGAAGATTATGGATAGGAGATGGGCAAAGAGAAAGTTATAATCATAAAATTAGAGTTATTGCACTCATGCAAATAAATATGTTCCAATCTGGTTTGCTTTTACATTTGACAATAGCAAAAAACAAAATTGCATATGTCTCTTGAGAATTATATTCTACTATACCAGCTTGGAAGAGAAAGTTACCAGTGAAAAGGAGTATTTTAGACAATCAGTCATCCTTATTTGATTCCTCGTTTGACTTATTTACTGATATTCCATTTGCTTCTCAAATGACGTAGGGTAGCTCGACATTTAATTCATGTCAAGCACATCAATATGAATTGAGCACTTACTCCGTCCAGGCATAGTTCTAAGAATTGGGGATTCATGGTAATCAAGACAAGCATGTCTCTTCTTACAGAGCTTACAGACTAGCAGTGTAGTCTAGTTTAGCAAGAAGAATGTAATTGTTCAAGTATGGGCCATTGAAACCAAAACAGTGCTACTAAGACCTCTGTGGCCATTGAACCATTAGCCACATTGCAGACACTCACTTATTAAGTGGAAGTGTTATCCCTAATAGAAAGGGTACCACATCACTTTTAAATTCTACAAAGTTCCTGTCTGCTCTCTAAGTCTACACCCATCAAAGACACTTTAGCATTGGTAGCAAAGTATTTCCAGAGCTCAGATGAACAGTGTCAGTATAATTCGATTTAACTCCAGAAGCATCCACTGAGTGTCTCTGAAGTGTAAAGCACACTGTATGCTCCAACAAGGAGCAAAAAACCGATTAAGACATGGTACCACTCTTACGTTACCTGTAATGACATTCAGGAGATATTTACATGAAGAACAGGAATACAAGAAGCAGAATGTGATGGACATTCTGTAAGAGAGGTTGAAATTTAAGCTCGAGTGCATGTGGGATGAAAAGATTAACTTTAGCTGAGATGAAGATCACTAGAGATGTTGAAGTTTCAAGAATACCACGACAGGTGAGTGGATCTCATCAGACATGTTGGGCAAAGGCAAAAAAAGGACGTGATAGTTAAGAATTGACAATACAAAATGATGGTCAGAATTCTAACACCATCTTACTAGCTGTATGACTTGGACCAGTATCTCACTCATAAACACAAACACTTCAGATCATTTTTGTACGGGGTTTTGTCTGGCTGACTGATGTTCTCTGGCTCCAAACTAACATGACATGACCAGAAGTTATACTGTCATTTGGTTAATACATTGAAACTAATGTTAGATGTTAAAGATTACTATGAATAATCTTAAATGGCTTGCAAGTTAAAAGACGAAACCCCACAATGGAATTTGAATTTTTCCAGAAGATTTACAATGCAAATAAGCCCCCCTTTTTTTTTTTTTTCAGTTCAACACACACCATGCGATGCTTAAGATGGTTCGTAAAAAGTGGCTAAAAAGAATCAAGTCTGGGATTTTAATATTATCAGGAATAATCCAACTAAATAACACAAACAAAATATATATATGTATAAAAATGTGCCTGTATTAGATTACCAAAAACTTTAATTTCTGCATTATGATTTCTGTATCTTTCCTGTTTTCTATAGTTGTAATAAAGAGTCTGAGCCCCTTTATGATTTGACTGCTGACAGCTTTCAAATCCCATCGCCGTCCTTCCCCTTCTTCGTAAGACAACCTGGATGGTCCCTCCCTTCTTCCCAGTGGGAAGCGCAGACTACACAATCCACAATCCCATGGGCTGGAACCCTCACCGTAAACCCATCCCCTAACTGCAATAAAAGCTGAGCAAGTCTCCTGTCTCTGCCTTCTCAAGCTATTTCAGGACCTGCTCGGGAGGCAACCCTGCTCTCTGCAGAAGGCCTCATTATGTGAGCAATAAACCTTGTCGTGCCCTCTTGGTGCGTGTGTATCATCAGTCTTGACATCAGAATCAAATTTTGGTGGGGGTTCATCCACGTCTGTGGAATAGATGACAGCCATCAACATCTATTGTTTTTACAATTTAAAAAACATATAGAAATGAATAAAATTTAAAAGGTATTGATGAGCCTTATCAACATAAACCATCCCCTCTCCTCCTCCCTCTCTCTCTCTCACACACACACACACACATATACGTAGCAAGGAAAAGTACATGTTACTTTTCAATATATATTTCCTGGATATTTTGACAAGATAATTTTATATCAGATTATGGAAGAAGTTAAACTACTATGGCTTTTAAATTGTCTTCATGAAAATATTATATGGTACGAATAACTGATAAAATGAACATTGAGGGAATTTTGAGCGGCGTGTGTGGTGCAAATAAAAAAAGTATTAAGAGTAAATATTTATCAAGTGCTATTGTGAACTAGTCTCTATTTAAAAGGCTTTATATGTATGAACTCCTGTAATCCTCACAACCCTATGCAGTAGACACTTTTATGATCCCATTTAACAGATGAGGAAACTACAGCACAGGGAGATGAGATAACTCGCTCAAGATCACAAAGCTAGTACGTGAAAGATGCGAGATTTGAAAGCCCAGGAAACACGTTTTCAGGACTGTAGACCATAATATCCCCTTAACTGCCTCTTTTCCAAAATCTAATAACACAAAGTTTTTATCATAATCATATTTTATGTTGAATTTATCTATTCCAGTGGTGTGAACATTTTCTAAGTTTTTGGCATTTTTCATGCCCTAAACTAGACAGAAGTTCCAGACTGGCAGTTTTTTCCAGATTACATTTGCATAGCATCCGTTTTCCTTTTCCTAATAATAATTCCATTTTTCTTCACGTAGCCAAGCTCTCCCTGCATCCCATATGCATGAAGGGGCACTAACCGCATCCCTAGCTCCCACGGTGAATCTGATTGGCTTGAAGGTAATCCCAGGGCATCTGCCACCGTGATTGGGCCAAGGTCACAGACACATAAGCCAATCAGCACACAGCACTGCCCTGGCCTCACGGATTAGTTCAGCAAGGGACACGTAATCTAATGCAGCCCGAGGAAATAACAAAGAATGGTTTACGTGGAACTCCTGGGAAATCATTTTGATCACTCTTCATTGAAAACCACCAGAAAAAAAAGTTTTTACTTCCTCTGAAAATCATGAAATGGAACCGTGAGGCTTAAAGTAATAGTCATTTTGCTTCCTAAGGAAGCCCGGCTGCAGATGAAGCCACCACCCAGAGGAGGCCACAGCTGAGCAAACTGCAGAGACCCAGCCAAAGCCACCGGATTAAGCCAGGCTGAAGCTCGCCCCCTCTGAATGTTCCAGTGTGGGAGCTAATAATATTTATTTGTTTGCTTAAGCTGGTTTAATTTTGTTTTCTGTTACTTATAGTCCTAACTCACATATACCCAAAATCAGACTGCCTCTAGTGAGTTTATGCTACTCTATCCTTTCAACAAACATCGACACCAAACACCCACCCTCTTGGTACGGATGTAACATTCCATATTCGTGTTGGGAGGGACGTCAGTAATTTTTCTCTGGGATTTGTGCCTGTCAGCCTGTATTTTCATTTCCAGAAACGTCCTTAACTGCCTGAGCACCACAATTTCTCTTCATAGTTAATCCCAGGCTTTCTCGCAGTGTTTTCCTGGTGCCATGTTGTAACAGATTGGTGGAAGGACGCCCATCATCACAGCCTTGAGATTGTTTTTAGTGTTTCGTTCCTTGCACACCAAGTCATCACTCACACAGGACCCCGAGGCAATGAACTAAGAGGGTCGTAGGAAAAGTTCCTGAAGGATGAAATAATGGTTGTCAAGTTGAGTACTTAGAGCAGCAAAATCTCACACATGAAAGAGTAGGGGGAGAGTATCAAACAATTGGCAAATGATTGAGTAAATTATACCATAGGCAATTCAAGAAATGTACAGTTTTTTTTTTAAATTATGACTCCAGAAACTATGGTAGACTATGATGGACTATGAAGAAATAACTTAGCCACTATACTAAGAGGCAAAAAAAAAAAGATGAAATTGTATGCATAGTATTTACAATTATGTAATAGCCACAAACCAAAAGAAACAAGAGAATTTTTTAAAAATCTGAAGCAAATCAAAAATAAACAAAACAAAGCACCAAAAATATGTTATCAATGGTTACGCTGCAAAGTATAGCCTTTTTTTTTTATCGTGCTATTTTTAATGAGCATAGATTATTTTATGAAGGAAAATTTTAATGTGTTAACATAGGAATGCTGTATATCATTTTCATTAACTACATACCTAAACTGGCATATTTATTTGAGATGTGAAATGATAAAAAAAGTTATAGAGGCAACATTTAGCATTGCAGAGCTTGAAGATCTCCATGTCCACTTTCCCAAAGAGGTTTTCTAAGCCAAAGGAGAAGTGCAGCATCCAAAATAAGACCTCACACCCCATAAAATGTAAATACTGTCCCTCAAGTGCTGAGAAACATAAGACTGCTGAGGTCTTCTGGGTCACTTGGCAATCTCTCAGCCTCCTCCATAGTAATAAAACCATGCAAAAAAAATATAGCTGAGGAGAAGGAAAAAAAGGTCAGAAAGAGCTGGGAATCTGTCTGCCTTAGCCAGACCATGCAAGGGAAAGAGGCAGGAATTAGATAACAGCAGGCTTCAAATCTGCGTGTATCATGACTTTCCAAAAGTGAAGAGCAAAGTGCAAGTTTGCAATGAAGGGGCGGCAAGAGCAACGTGGGGCGGGTGGAGATGGAATTGGAAAGGTAGATGGCAGAGAGATGCACAGAAAAGCACAAACGAGAAACCGGAATGAAAGACAGAGAGAAAGGAGTTAATAGGAAGGATGGAAAGAAAGCAAACAGGGACCAGAACGCGAGAGGATATTCCCAGAGGCGTCGGGCCTGATGATGGAAACCTTGGCGAGAGCCTGGGAAGGGAAGGGGGGATGACAAATGTGTAGCATAAAAATAAATCATCTTTTCTAGATCTGCTGCAGGAACAAATTTTCCAGAGATTTAGATTTGGTAAACAGACCAAGCTGGATCACAGTGAGGAACTTATAGGGGATTTGAGATGTCAAACACACAGAAGCCAAGGTCTGCCTGCAATGTTGAAAATAACACCACCCGTGGCCTTTTAGTATCCGGCTCATTTCAAATAACTGCAGTTGCTGGAGGCTTCTCTAAGAAACCTAAGACAATATATTCGTTCTTCTTTAGCTGTAATATCCAGCAATAATAATTCATACTCAATTTCTATAGCCTGGTTCATTTTTCCACAGACTTCACAATATATGTTGTGTCCGCACGTTTTGCAAGTTTACATTTAGTATTTGAGATCAATTCTATTTATTGCAATGGGATGGAGTTGTCAGACTGAAATAAAAGCACATTTGAAAACAATGTATATTTTAAAATTAAAAATCAGAAAAACAGTTTATTCTTTAAGTGTAAACTGTTACCTAAGAGTGAATTATGTGTTTAAGTTGCTTTATTAATTTTCAGATCCAGACAGACTATAAGCATAGTGATTAAGAAAATGGGCCTAAGAGTGAGAGAGACCTGTGTGGGTCCAGGATCCACAATTTATCAGTGTGTCTGGCCTGTTTCCTAACATCTCTGACCCTAATCTCCCTATCTGGGAGATAAAGGCATCAGTGCCTGCCTCACGTGGCCATCGTGAGGATCAAATAAAATAACACATATCGAGCACCCAGCGCAGCACCCGGCATGTAAGTATTCAGTAAATGCTGAGACAAGTTCCAGAAATCATCATTAGTATTGTTAATATCATTGCCAATATTATTGCTAATATTCTTTTCAATGAGAGTGGGAATTTTACAAAGACAGAAAACATCATTTCTTGCTTAGATGCTCACTGTGTTTCAGACACACCGAGGTCACTGACTTTACGTACAACTTCCTCTGCCAGGAACACAGTCCCTGCCTCCACCACCCCCTTTGCCTGGCTCGTTCCCATTCATCCCCCACTCTCAGCAAAACATTGTTTCCTGCTAGAAGCCAGCCTCCCCTGCTCCTGGAGGGTGCCATCAGCACCTGGCAACCTGCTCTTCACCTAAGCTGCTGTCATCACATTACACTGTCATTCCATGTTTATGGCATTGATCAATATTCCCCCTCCTATTACACACACACACACACACACACACACGCACATGCACACACGCGCATGCACACACGCGCATGAGTTTAAGCTTCATGAAAACAATTCTATCTTCTTCACCTCCATTTCTAACACAAACCTGTAGCCAAAGTATGCCTTGGCACATATTAAGTTCCTAATAAACGTACTTTTTGAATAAATAAAAGACATTTAGCAAACAGATGTTAAGAAGTTTTATAACACTTACGTCCCAGGCTGAATCCTAAAATATCTATTGTAATCAGAAGCATCCCATAACTGCCAAACTATTAAATTTACTGACTGCTTACCAAGAACCTCCTAACTAAAGTCACTTGACAATGAATAAATAAACTTGACATATTTATGTAGATCTTTGAAGTAGTCAGCTGAAGAAAGCAATTTAAATTACATGCCCTCAAGCAAATTTTTATAAAAGTTACTTTTCTTTCCTGAGCCCAGCTATTGTAGTAGCTCCTTGAATAGAAGTTACTTTTATGGGGAGAGTGATGCAAAATAACCACCAGAACTGCATTAAAAAATTCCACTAATAAACATTTGTGTCTCCTATGTGTTAGGTTCACAGGCAAATCAAAGGAAAAAGAAACGCAGCCCTTCCCCTTCATAGGTTGGCATATAAATGGCAGGAAAAGTTTTATATCCACCTACCCCCCCCCCACCAAATTCATTAATAAAGGACATTTATTTATAGTTTATATATATTTACTTAGTTTTAATTTTAAGGCCATTATTAAACATAAATATATACTTATTTCCATTGCAACAGATATGAACTTGTGTATTTGAGATAAACTAAGCACGCCAGGTTGTATCACAATATTATGATGAATTCAGTCTTTTGAAAATACACCGATTTCTCCAAGAACACATGCTCATAACATCTATCAAAGAGACAAGATGACTTGTACGCAGCTTCTGAAGTTTTACCCCATAACATCTAATTATTTTTCCTTTTGGCAAAAGCTTCTGAACACCTGTTGAAGTTATCACTGCTCTGTCCTTTGGGGACAATAGGATAGATCAGCTCCTTTGCACACTGCATTCTTCTCAAGCTTCTAGGAACGTTATAGAACTGCTGCTGTACAACCTGGGCCATTTAACAAGTGGCTGATCCTATTTTTCCTTCCCACTTTCTCCACCCCCTTTTTCCTTCTCTTTTCCCGTATGCAAATATTCCAGAGTAGTAGGGACATTCTCAGGAGCAGACAGAATTTAACCCAGAAGATTAATTTGATAAGCCTGCATGGACTAACAGCTTTCCTCATGAAACAGGTAATCAATGATCATTTTCGAGAGTAAAATGAAAACATGCAAAATATCAAAACATTTTAATTCCCATCACCTTTTTTAGAAAGCTACTAGAGGGTGTAATCCAACAAAATGAGAGTAAAAGTTAAGAAAAAGATATGAGATCCAGAAAATAGGAGACTCAACATGGGAGAGAGACAAAGGCCTGGCCTCTCTAGGATGCTGATGAAGGAAAATTCAGATCTAGAAAGCAATTAGTTAAGAGTGAAGCAAGAAGACAGAAGGCTCCATAATGGATGTGTCCAAGAAGAAAAAAAGAAAGACAGGAAAAAAGGAAGGAAGGAAGGAAGGAAGGAAAGAAGGAAGGAAAGAAGGAAGGAGAGGGAGGGAAAAGAGGAGATGGGGGAGGATAGGAAGGGGAAGGGAAAGGGGAAGGGGAGAGGAGTAGGGAGGGAAGGGATGAAGGGTATAGAGAGAGGAAGGAGAAAAAGGACTTTTAGAATTCCCAGAAACTTGGAGTCTAGATTAATGAAAGTATCTAAAAATCATTCAAGAGAAAGAGGCAATTATTAACTCTAAAATATAATGTAATGAGAGTAAACAACATGGATCAACTAGGAAAATATGTATGTATTTATAGCACTGAATATTGCTTTAATCAAACAGTGTGATACAGCTATGTTGGGAACCTGAGGCAGGGCCACGGGAGCAGAGTATGTTACAGGCTAAGAGAACTGAATCTTCATCCTCCACCGTGCTCTAAAATCAAATCGACAAATCAAGGAATAGCAGTTAAAGGGTGTTATTTTAAAATATAGAGGTAAATAGTAGAACAATTAACTAAAATAATTAGAAGTGGATGCCCTTGAAGAAGGAGAATTGCCGAAGGGTTGGGTAGAGATTGGTCAGAACTTTCTGTTGTTAAAAGGTTGAGAATATTGGCCAGGCGTGGTGGCTCACACCTGTAATCCTAGCACTCTGGGAGGCCGAGGCGGGTGGATCGCTCAAGGTCAGGAGTTCGAGACCAGCCTGAGCAAGAGCGAGACCCCATCTCTACTAAAAATAGAAAGAAATTATCTGGACAACTAAAATATATATAGAAAAAATTAGCCGGGCATGGTGGCGCATGCCTGTAGTCCCAGCTACTTGGGAGGCTGAGGCAGTAGGATCGCTTAAGCCCAGGAGTTTGAGGTTGCTGTGAGCTAGGCTGATGCCAGGGCACTCACTCTAGCCTGGGCAACAGAGTGAGACTCTGTCTCAAAAAAAAAAAAAAAGGTTGAGAATATTATTTCAAATCTTAAACTATACACACACGCACACACACACACATGCACACACACAAAACGTTATAGGCTTTGTGTATGTGTATAATATACAATGTATATTACTTTAATCAACATTAAATTTTAAATTAAAGATTAAAGAACAGCAATAAAGATTACACTTGACTTGAGCAAAGAGACTATTGAACAATGCAGAGTAATCAGAACTGTAACTAAAAGGAGACCACTGCAGCCCGCAAAGAAACAGGAAGCCCCAAAGATCACCACATAGAAACAACTTAAAGCACAGGGACAAAGTAACCCCAGGGAGTTACTTCCCTTCTTTATGGCTTTAATTGTGTCTCAAGTCAGGTACGCTCTGGAATATTTATCATCTCAAATAATTTAATTTTTACGTCATGCATGACAGACTTGGGCTTTCCTTATACATGGGAAGGGTAAGGCACCTGCTGGTTTGTCATTTGTACAGAGAATTGAATGCAAAATCAGGGAAGTCCCCACAGCTCCTGTGCAAACCGTAACCAGGTGGTAAAGGGCTGGCCATGTGCTCCCGGCAAGCCAGGAAAGGCGGCGCCAGGGGGAGCAGAGGCGGAGGTGCAGCTCGTCACCAGTGCAGGTGTGGAACAGGGTCACTCCTTCCCGTGTCCAATCGGCAGACCAGAAAGACAACATACAACATGTTCCTATTCTTCTGCTACTTACCGGTTATGCCCAAATATGTATTTTCAAATGAGTGTGTTTCTGTCCTATTCTCAAAGAACTTTGCCAGCCACAGGTCAACAAAGAGAGATTGTTCAAAAGTATTTAAAACAAAACAGATCTATCTTTACTCCTGCTACACGGAGCATTAGAATTCTCAACAGCCTTTCCTAGGATTTTTCAAATCCTGACCCTTTTTTCCATCATATTCTGATAACCCTCTAAGGCAAGATATTTATAAAAAAATAATGGAAGAAGTTTCAGTTGCAAGTTTGGAGACATTTTACTTTCCAAACTACCCTTTAGGGTCAGTTTGAGTAACACCAAAAAATGGGATTTGGAGTCAACATTACGAACCTCAATGAGTCAATATCGTAGTAATGTTACCAACCGCAAAGGACTATTACAACGATTAGAGATAATCTATGTGAACAGTGTGATGTAGACTAGGTGCATAATAATTGTCTTTATTATCATTATCTCCAAAATAGTTTAGATTATAGTCAGGTATAAGCCTGCATAGATCGTTTCTATCAAACCCATTTTTACAGATAAAGAACATTAGTGGAGAAGAAAAAGTGCTAAATAGTTTTTATGGCCACATTAATGCCAAGAGGTAATTAATGATAAGACCCTTGTCCTAAGGTGCAGTAGCAGTTAGTGCTATTTGCCAAACAGCACCTTCTAAACATATGGTTGGGGGAAGAGAAGCACGAATTACTTTTGGCCCATGTGTTGGAGCAGGAAGAAGCGTGTGTCATCCGGGCCAAGCATTTAACTGCAAAGCAAGACCATCCAGAGCTCTTTTTCCCACCTGGCATGGCTTCTTTTCCACTCTCTCAGCCTTGGTCCCTGAGTGACTACAACGTACAGAGCCTCCTTGACAACTCACAATTAACGCGTGGTGTGAGCAAGAAAGAAAACTGAGTCTTAGATTTCTGAACCTGTTTGTCACTAGCCTAACCTAACTGATGAATTAGGGAAGACAACTGGCGAGCAGCCCATCAGCTTCTTTCTCTCTCCTCTCTCTCTCTTTCTTCCTTGCTCCTTCCTTCTCTCTTTTTTCTGTATGATCTAAAATAAATAATAATTATATGACAGTAGGCATTCAACTGAAAGGTGGCATTGCCATGTGCGTGCCAGTGAGTACATGCAGAAATTCAGTCTGCAGAAAAAGGCGGAATAGACTTGGCATTTATCCTGTGCAGAGTCGAGATAAGACACTCCCAGGGACAAGAGTCACTAAATGACAGTTGTGTGCTTCCTCTGAGATGGACAGGATTTCCTCTGTTTTATTTCACAGAGAAGCCATTATGTGCTCTCTTCGAGCCTTCTGATTACTTGAGCGAGTTTGAATAGGTTTCTTTTTCTTGCAACGAAAAGAATGCTGATGAAAACTGCGTGTTGGACTAGAGCAAGGCACGTGGTGTGCGGGAACAGTACAGGTAGCACATTGCTAGACAGGAGAAGAGCAGAGAGATTAAAGGGATAATACCTTGCTCCACAGCCCAGCAGTTAAGCCAAACACTGCAGTTGCCAACGACAAACTCAACACGCCTACAAATAAACCTCAGTCAGGACGGTACATCACAATGAGTGCACATGGCCTGTTTGATGAAATAGGAAAGAAGCTGCTTGTTTTCTGAATTCAACAAATGCCAATATTCTATGTAGGAAAATATCTACATAAAAATATGTCATCAGTGAAAATATTTACATGCAGAAATCTTCACCCGCAGAGACTGTACATCAGGCCCGAGCACAGTTCACCTGGTATGTCCAAGGGCTGCAGGGAAAACCAGAACACCTGTGTGCACACTGGATTACTTAGCCAGGCCTTTTGTCTAGTCTGTCAGATCCCTCTGTTAGAAATCCCTCTTTCTGACACAATAACAAGAGAACCAGTTTTTCAAATGAATGTTCTTTACCTCCGAAGAACAAGCCAGGACTCGTACACGCCATGTGTGTCACCATCTCCTTTCAGGAGACAGTCGGTAATTACTGCCGGGCTTCGCTCCGGAGAGGGTTTGCCCCGGCAACTTTCACTGATTTGTTTAACTAGCAGTGAAATGAGATTTACATGCCTTTCTCCCAAGGTGGTCTTCTCTAAAAACCGCAGCAAAATGATCATCTGCAAGCTGAGCTCATGGCAAATAAAACTGGGTCCCTTCTTTCCTAAAGTGGAAGGTCTAATCCTGCAGCCTTGATTGCTTTCCTAATTTCAGACTCCAGTCATTGACACAGTGCCCAGCAGTGGCAAGAGATCTGTAACCGGTTACATATCCCATCCTCATCGTCAGCCTCCTCACTTAAATCCAATACAGAACCATCTCACATCCATACTGTTGTAGGTACTGACAACTTCACTTAAGAGAGAATGTCAATCCCTTTTTCATTTGTTCTCCTTTCTCCCCACTATAGCTTTATCTTCTCACTATTATGTCACTAGGAAAATATGATCTTTTCTTCCAATGAAAAAAAAAAACTAGTCCAAAAGTCTAGCATTATCTTCTATGAATAGAATACCGAGGAATAACAAAGCAACCCAGATCCTAAAGCCACAAGGGACCTAGTCTGCTCTGCTCATTTCTCAGAAATAGGATGAGTGGAGACGAGGAGGGTGTGCGTCGCAAACAGCTTCAGCCCACTTGGCTGGAGAGCAGGCGGACACGATCCTACCAAGAACACAAGAGGCTTACAGCAAAATGAGAGTTGCAAGCAACTCCATCCGGGAGGAAACTTGACAGCCAAGCATCAGTACGTCCCAGAAGACCTCACCTTAAGAAAACACTGGCCTCCATCTGTCCACACTCTTCCACTTGAGTATTTCAAAAATCCAGAGATTCCCCTGAAGATATGCCTTTGTAATTCGGTAGCATCTCCTGCTCCGTGTCTAAAATGCCTTGTAAGTCCGAGGTCATATTAAGCTCCTTTTTAGAAAACAGAAAAGCAAATTGAGGTGGAATAAAGAACCGAAGCCGAATGCAGCCAGCGGGGCAGTAGAAAATAGAGGGAGGAGCCCAGAAATGTTGACTGTGAACTGGGCCTCTGGTGTCTTTGAGATGCTGCTGTCGCCCCAACTCCAAACCCACCCCAACCTCAAGGACCAAGGTGAGGCTGCTACTCCTGAAGAGAGTTTAAAGGTGATGAGAAGAATCTCATCCATGAGGAGGTCACCACGAGGTCACTATTCACTGCCCAGCCTTGGAGATTACAGAAGCAGAAGCGGAGGCAGGAACCACAGCAGGTCTCCACCAGCGGAAGTTCTATTGCTTCTCCGCACAGCAACATCGTGATGCTAACTCAGCTTCCCCAGGAAACAGTCAGCGTGCGGGGCTGAGTAATCAGCTTTAATCTCTGTAATTACTAACTCAGGCAAGAAATTATTCACTTACCCATTTTTTTTTCTCCCAAAAGGTGAGTGCAAATAAGGTAAACTGAGTCACATCTTAATTTGCATTCTCTCCAAATTCCTCTGCAGTTAGGTTCATACATCCAAGGTACTTTCCAACTGGGGAGAAAAGAGAAACACTGTAAACAAAGGAGAGTTTGCATGTTTAAACTAGAAAAATTATAAAATTACTAGCATTAATAATTAAGGCATCACTCCAGCAGGCCTCTGCCTTTCCTCCCCACGCTGTAATAAACTGTGCAGGGCGTGATATCCTAATGAAGGCTACACAGAAACAGGAGCCCGGGGCACCTGCTGTCAGAGAATACATTTACTTAGCTTGTTACTTAGCTTTGGCCTTGTAGGCAGTAATTTCTTTTCTGACCAATTTTCTAAATAAAACTCTCTTCTTTTCTTTTTAGGAAACTGACCAATATCAATCAAGACCAAATTTCACCTGATGGAGTATATCAGAAATATTAGGTCTATTTTACTGACTTTTTTCAAGGCATTTATTGCTCAATCCCTGCCCACATTCATACACACACACACACACACACACACACACACACATATACACACACACATATATATACATGAATAAGAGAATATGCAGGAGTATATAATTTAACCTCCCTATATCTAGAGATCCTTCAGCATTTATAGTTTACCCCTTTATATTCTTAAACACTTTATATTTCTGAACATCACACAACATTCTTTTAAGTTATTCCTAGTATGATTTCCAATTGACAGATAAGGAAACTGAGGCACTGAAACAAAACTGTATCTACCATTGTCTTTCCCAGTTAAAAGTCCACTGTTGACAATATTGAGAGAGATGACAAGGCAAGTCAATTACAGAGCTGGATTAAACCTTCATGTTCCCCTACGTTTATGCTTGATCAAGGCACCACCTTGTCATTCCCACATGGTCGTGGAGGTAGGCAAACGTTTTATAACGTCACTGACTTTAAAGAAATCCTATCTTTATTTAGCTGACTCTTTATCTTGGTCCTTCCTATTTCGGATCAGCTGTCTGCATATTTCCATGTTTTGAGTATGCTTAAGAGCAAGATTGTAAAGAATACAAAAATAAATCAGACCATAAAGATTATCAGCCTGAATGCCACTAGGAGACAAAAGAAACTGCCACAAGGAACAAGGGAAATTAACATTCTTTCCTATACACCTGGCAAGAACTGAGATCAAACTGAACTTGTTTGTAAGTTCTGTTAACATGGAAGCACAAGGAGAGTAGAAACTCTTCTGAAATATTCTAGAGCCACCAAAACTGAGGTTTCCAAGGACACTTGCATCATTTATCATTCTCCCCCACTAATTCCAGGTTTTGTGACAGTCTCTTGATTAAACTGCCTTGAATTCTTTCTGAAACAAAATAAGAAATGAATTAATGGGTGAATGAATCGTAAGAAATGTGCAAGTTTTATAAACAGACAGACCTGGTGCTGAATACCAGCTTTGACATTTATTAGGTGGGTGACATTGAGCAAGTTACTTAGCCTCTCTAAGCCACTTAACCTCTCTGAGTCACAGTGTTCTCCTCTGCTGAAAAAATAGATAGTGCCTCCCTCTTGTAATGATTAAAAGAGAATGTATGTAAAGCACTTGGCACATGGTAGACATTCAGTAATTGGCATCTATTAATTAGCACTTCTAATCAGCCTGAATTATCAGTAATTACCATTCTGTATCAATGTAGCTAGAGAGAAAGAAAGAGAGAGAGAGAAAGTAGCCTAACTAGCTTTACCACATGCAAATAAAGCATCCTATATAGGCATTTTGGAAATAGTTTGCAGGGGCTTAATTATTACTTCCAGTATTTAATGGGCATCTGAGGCTACCAATAGATCAAATGCAATGTTAATATTTTTTTACCTCTCTCTGCAAAGCAAAATATATTTCATCAATGCCTTTGGAAAGAAAAGTTCAAAGTTTCCCTAATCTAATTCTCAGAGCCTACTAAGTGATTTAGTACAATATTCAATAATAAATTCTAGTTACTGTTAAGTATTTTTTCAGAAATTGAAAATTCTTCTATTAGAATGTGAGTGCCTAGATTCAGACAGTTGAAGTCATGTGACATTACACAAGCCATTTAAAATCCTCAAGCTATGATTCTCACGTGTCTAATAAAAAGATTGAACTCAGCTTCTAGTTGAACCATTTCCTTTTACCACATTATGCATTCTGTGCATGAAAAATGGGCTGCAGTAGGTAGGAAAAACTATTGACGTGGAAGAGGGCAACAAACAAAAAAGGTTATTGTTCTTTAAAATTGAAATGAATTACTCAGGTCATGCATTCAAGCTCTGAAGTTCTATGATTCTCTGAAGACAAGGATTATATGATAGGTGTCATTTTATCTCTTCCCTACCCTCATCTCAATCCAATAGTTGCCCTACAGTAAGCATTCAATAGTATTTGTCAGTAAAGAAACAAATGAACTCATAACCTTTTTTTTAAAAAACGTAAACACCGTAGTCTCATAGTCAAAAAATTGTCTCAGGTTTTGCTCTTCTTCGTTACTTAATTCCAGTGCATGCACACACAGCCACCATGATTTTCCCCTGGAAACATCTCCAGGGTAATCACATGAGACTAGAAAACTCTACAAAAATAGCAATCATGCTGATTGAACACAAAATGGAAGAAATGTTAAAATTTATTCTAAAAAGGAAAGAAAATGACATTTTCTGGGTTTCAATTTCAAATAAAAAAGTAGTGGAACAATCAGCAAAATGCCAAGAAAATTAATTCAATATGCATGAAAGATAAAAATCCCAATCAAACAACCAGCTTCTAAAATCTGTACAGTCACGTGGTAGGGAATCAACAGTAAAAAAGACCAAGAACTTCTGTTTTAGTTTTGCACTTATTTTGGATGAAGCCACAGACTTTGCAAACCATGGGATGAATACTTTCTGCTGGATATTTTTAATTTGATCTAATTGTTCATGACAGTTCTTTTTATCATATCATGCACTATGCACATTAAAGATGAGCAGTGGGTGGGGAAAACTATTCAAGCAGCAAAGGGAAACAGAAAAAAAAATAGTTGTTTTCCTTTAAACTTGAAATAAGCTATCCAAGTCACACTAAACTGTATTACTTTATGTATGCAAATGGAAATGAAGTTAGAAAAAATCATATTACATTCAGTGTTGAGAGTGCTAGCTCTCATAATCTTTTGAATAATTCAAGAAATTATCACACCTATGGTGCATTTTATCTTTTAAATTATGTTATAGCAATAGTTAAATTTTACTTAGGAATTAAGGTAGTGCTTCACTGAAGCCTTTATTTAAGTGAACTGCATTTCATTGTCAGATTGGAATGAGATGTGTTAACATGTTTATACTTCCAGACTCTGACACCTTTAACTCCTATAGAGAGAGTGCTGACTTGATCCACTCTCTAAGGAGTTCCATCTTGCCTGTCCAATGCCCTGTTCATATTTTCCAGGACTGTTCTAGGATACTTTCAGAGTAACCTGAATATCCCCTGACCCCCATTACTTATGGGTACTTATGGGTGACATCAATTTCTCACTAGTTGGTCCTAGGAGAATAAAGACCAGCAACTCAACGTGTAATCAGATAAGCTGCCTACAGTTCTGCAGTACATCTGCTACCTTGTCTCATATTCTCTCTTGGATAGGCCAGCATGTGCTGTTAAGTGGACTATCCAAATGTCAACTCTGACCCTAATTATGTCCCCTGTTAAAATAGCTAGGATATCAAAGGCAGAAAATATGCAAAGGAGGTAACTAGATTTGACCAGTAAATAATAATGATATAAGAAATAATAATATCATTAAGAAAACTTTCAGCAGTGAGAGATTAGGAATGAAAAGTTTAAATATAAATAAAAGAGCAGATAGTGAATAACTAGAGGAGGTGAGTACATCATTCAAATGGATGTTTGGGAAAACATGCGATAAAGTTCGTAGATGTTAGAAAGTAAAGCATGGGCTTAGCACTAAACTATCATCTGCTGCCTACTTTTGTAAATAAAGCTTTATTAAAACACAGTCACACTCAATTCATTTGCATACTATGTATGGCTGCATTCACACTACAATAGCACAGTTGAGTAGTTGCCATGGAAACCATATGGCCCACAAAGCCTAGAATATTTCCTGTCTGGCCCTTTGTAGGAAAAATGTTTGGTAACCTCTGTCTTAGACTTCAAGAAATATCACAAGAAAAAAGTCTCTGATTAAGTTCAGACCTTGTATTCATACCGCAAATTATTTCACACTTCAGGCTATATTTGGGGGTTTCAATTTTCACCTGTTTGGTTGAAGTGACAAATTTAGAGAGGTCTATCTTATTCTAGAGATTGTTTATATATTACTAATTTTTCATATATAGAGCTAATTAGACAAAGTATACCCTTCTCTGCTCTTGCAAGAATATTAAGGAGCAATATTTCTTTGCACATGTGAATTGTAACATTTTCCAAACAAAAACTAGAATCCTGCAAAAGCACGTAAGGAGAATGAAGAAAAAGAAAAGTGCTTTAATGACGGTTTAGGGAAATAGTCTGAAGGAACCTAAAGGAAGAGTAGGCACTGTCAAAGACCCCTGTGGCCAAAAAGTTCTGATAACATCTACTTATCAGCTATTTAAGACAACCATACCTACTTTGCCTCTGATTAGATGGTGCCACTGGGCCTCACCACCCAGTCCTGTGATCTTCGTTGACATCAGGAAGCCCATTTGAAGGGCAGCCTCTCCCATTGTCAACTCCGGCCTAACCAGAACAACTATAACACAGGTTAAGTATCCCTTATCCAAAATGCTTGAAGCCAGATATGTTTCAGATTTTGGATTTTCTCAGGTTTTGGAATATTTACATATCAATAATGAGATATCTTGGGGATAGGACGCAAGTCTAAACACGAAATTTGTTTGTGTTTCATATGCATCATATACACATTGACTGAAAGCAATTTTATATAATATTTTTAATAATTTTGGACATGAAACAAAGTTTGTGTACATGGAACCATCAGAAATCAAAGGTGTCACTCTCTCAGCTACCCATGTAGATAATCTGTGGTTGTTTGGCAACACCATCATTCCTAACTCAGAATTTCTATGCTACTGATAAGCAATCAATTTTCTTACATTTATTCACACATAAGTACTTAACAGTAAAAAATATGATGTACCACTGATACAGTGAAACAATAGGGTGTTTATGGTAACTAAGTAGCACAGTAGCATCACCAGAATCACCTGTATCAGCTATTAAACCACAGCAACAGCAAACAATAGCAGACTTCAGTCTCCACCTGTGATGCTGTGTTTTGATTAAAAGGTTACTGGTACACTGAATTTTATTTTTTTAGGTGAGAAGAAACATAGGAAGTGAGTCCTCTAAGGAGAAGGAGGCATTCTGCTAGATGGTTTTTTTAAAATGTTTCCTGCAAAGTCATCTGCCTCACTAACAATGGTTTTTGTCTTAGAAGTCTCCCTTTGATTTTATGAACTGACATGGTTTCTTTTCTATTATGAATGCACACTGCACTAGTCATTCAATAAGCCCAGGACACATTGTCACCATGCTGTCTTTTGGCAGTGTTGACAATATTATCTTCATTATCATCACCTTCATTTGAACCATATCGCCTATTTCACCAACGGTCAACAAATGAGCAACTGGAGTCTCATGACTGATGTTAACTTCTTCGATATCCACGTGGACCTTCCAGCTCACTGGCAACTCTGAAGGTGGCTATGCAAGGAAGTCAGACACCATTTTTTCCCACTTGATATACAGAATTCTTCAAAGTCATCTCTTTTTTTTGTCATCACTGAACAGGCCAGCGTTTGTGCCAGGTATGCACCACTGTGTCTTTAGTCACTGTGTTCCAAGTTTTGGCAACAGCATGGACAGCATCTTTCATGCCAAGCTTCTTTTGAAAACCTTCCCTAGCCTTACCTCTGTTCACTGCTGCTAGCATGCTGCTCAAGGAAGTGTGATTATATCTACTCTTCATTGATTCAGGATTATCTTGGTCACATGGCTGAATTAATGATCTATTTCTCAGTTTTTTGGTGAAAGAAGTAACCTCTAAACCTTCTTGAATTCTTAGGGATAAAATAGATGGATAGTCCAATAACATTGGTAGAACTGGGTAGGAGAGGGGAGAATCTCTTAATCTGACAAAAAGAGAATTGACTTGCATGACCACGATGAGAAGTCTTGGCCCTTCACACAGTTCCAGGCGCTACAAAACAGTGGAAAGCCTTAAGAATAGAGTGGATCACGCAGAGGAATCTCAGAGCTTGAAGATAATGCCTACGTGCTAAACAAATCAGTTGAAAAAGAACACAGAAACAAGACACAAGAACAAAACATATAAGAAGTGTGGGATTATGTACAGAAGCCAAATAAGAACCATGGGCATCCCAGAGAGAGAAGAAGAAAATACACAAGGGCTAGAAAATTTATTTCAGGGAAAACTGGAGGAAAATATCCGTGGCCTGGCCAGAAATCTAGATATCCAGAGACAACCAGCACACAGAACTCCCGGAAGACTCAATGTGAACAGGCAATCACCACGTCAGGTGATTAGGCTGACCAGAGTGAACACAGAAAGAGGCAATCCTTCAAGCAGTAAGATGAAAACAGCAGATAACCTACAAAGGAAAACCCATCAGACTAACTGCAGACTTCTCAACTGAAACTTTACAAGCCAGAAGGGACTGGGCACCTGTCCTCAATCTTCTGTATTCGGAATTCTTCCGCTGTCAATTTAATCATATCGTGTAAGTTGGTATCTGTTGTTGAAGATCGAAAGTTTTCTTTTGGGGGTGACTTTTCTCTCTGATCTTTCATGTTTCCTACGTTCTTTCACTGATTCTTTCTCATCAGGCTACTTGTTCGAGAACTGGGATTGCCGGGGCAGGTTTATGGCCTTATCTCCAAGTCTCCACAAGGACGTTCCTTGACAGTGCTGGGAAGAAGCGCGCTGGTCCTGTATTGCCCTAGAGGTGTGTTAGCCAGGTGGGTTACCTCTGACCTGCTGTCTTCACCTCTTGCCAGTGGGGATTAGTGAGTCTGGTTCCCCAGCTGAAGCTGCCAGGTGGGGAATCACTCAGGTGTGGGGCTTCACTGCCCTCCAGTAGTTTGAGATGGAAGGCACTGTGCTGAGCTATGTGGTTACTCTTTCTGTTGTTGATTGCAGTTGCGTGGAGGGGCCAATTATCCAGGTAATCCGAGGCCTCTGTGTTGGGCTCTGATTCCCCGAATGGGGTATCCGAATGCCCCGATCTTTGGGAAATGTCTTGTCACTCCCGACGGTTGCTTGAACCCTGTTCCCCCTCTAGGTGGGGGGTAAGGGCAACCGGTGCCTGCCAGCCTGAGTGTCTACACTTCTGTGGTTGTTCGACCTGCTGCTCGGGGAGAGCCGCTAACTAATATGTCATTCGGGGGTTTTCGCCACACTTGCGAGTCAGTTCCTGGTTGTGGGGGAGGGGCGTCAATTGGTGCAATTCCTGACGACCGTGGCCAGGATTTTCCTCCCCAGCCCACAAACCCTGAAGCAGGCAGGTGCCCGGGCGCCACGAGCCAGCCCTGGAGTTAGTTCTCACCAGATGAGCAGAGCCAGCCCACCCGGCGGAATCAACAGGCTGTCCCCTATGGCGTAGTACCAAGGCCCCGCAGAGTCACGCCTGCTGCACAGAGAAAGCGGCTTTTCCCGTTTCTCCCCACCGCCAAGGACGGAGGCTGCCGTGCTGGCACCACAGTCGCCGGGCTGGGGACAGGCTGGTGCCCGGAACCGCAGCGCCACAGCGTCTCTCGGCAGCGGGCCCCAAAATGGCGGCTGTCCGCCCACGGAGAAACAGCACTGCGGGCGACTGCTCGGGGGTCGGCAGGTTGCTGGGTTTGTCAGGCTGTCTCCACAAGCCCCCGGCTGTCCCCACTGCCTCCCTGTCCCCCGGTCTCACCTCAGTCCCGCGGAAGGTCCTGCGGGTCCCTGTCCCGCCCTGAGGCAGCCCAATCTTCGGCGGTTTCCAGGGGCAGAGTCTGCCTTTCGGCGTTCGCCTCCCTCGTTCTGGTCGCGGCCACCGCCAGAGGCGACGTGCTTGTCTCCACAGTCCCTCACGGGGTCTTGGGAAGTGTCCGCTCAGACCAGTCCCTCCCCCGCCCAGTGCGGACCTAGCACACAGCACCGGGGCGTTCAACATGTTTCCCGCCTTTATCGCTTCTCCACAGAGCCTGTCAGCCCGCGCCACGACTTTGCGCTGACTTCCGGTGGCCCTGCCGGAAGTTGACGTGGCGCTCGGTGGAGGGAGATTCATCCGCCTGCGGGTCAGACCACGCCGCCTCCGCCGGCCGAGGACAGCGTGGCCATTCCCGCTCTATTCCCTATCGTGTATCTCACACTTTCCAGACTTTGTAGTCGATTCTCCCATTCACCTCTTTTTTTTTTTTTTTCCTAGCGCTGCTTATCCCTC
The DNA here is from genome assembly GCA_028533085.1 of Varecia variegata. Classification (NCBI taxonomy): domain Eukaryota; kingdom Metazoa; phylum Chordata; class Mammalia; order Primates; family Lemuridae; genus Varecia; species Varecia variegata. The sequence goes on from CM052456.1 coordinate 3,357,209, forward strand.
ACTGCTTCTCTGCAGATTCCCGGTGCTGTCCCCGTGGGAGAGCGACCGCTCGAGTGTAGCCTTCCGCGTGCCTCACCTCCCGCTGTGGGAGCAGAGAGCCCCGAGGTCGCCACTGATCCGCCATTTTTACCCCCCTCCTTGCTAATGTGTGTTTTAGGAAAAAGCACATTTTAGAAATTGTTCTTTTAAAAGAAAAATATCATATTTTATATGGACTTTTTTTTTTCCTTTCACGTAGTCGGACTCAGAAGTTATCTTTGTATCGTGGCACTTTTCCATCTACGGGTCTGTGGAATTTTCAAATTCTCAGCCTCGTGGGAAAGCAATCACTATTTTTAAGCAGACACAAGCCAGGAGGGACTCAAATTCAGGAACTACTGGTTAATTCATTGGAAAAAGCTACGCATTTATAGACATTTTCTGAAGACATTGTAAAAGAAAATAATACAGGAGAAATTTTAGAGTAAGTATAAGATCTTTTTTCTTAAGCACATTCCTCTGATTGTTTGAGATATGTTTTATAAAATGCCTTTTTTTTTTGAGAAGAAATAAACTGAGAATTAGACTAGAAAGATTACTATGAAGCATTGTATTAGATGTTAACATGCTTCACAATCAAAAGAAATTACTACAACCATAATTGACATCTACTTGTGTTTTCCGTCATCAGTCAGTCAAATGCATTGGGCTGCTATAATGATCTGAGCACTATTCCAAGTCACATGAAAGCTAAAATTTTCAAGAAACTTACATTTGTACAGTCTTTTGCAAAGTTAGTGTTGTAACTAATTAGAAGCTAACAAAATTAAGAAAAAATAACTTCTCTGTATTCTACATTCCTTCGAAAATAACTAGAATACTTGAATTAAGAAGATTGAAGAGTTCTAGTGTAAAATATTCCTTATCCATATTGAAAATTCCTAGAAAATATGGTTTATTTTTAAAGGACTACCTTCAAAAAGTTGTAAAAATCCATTTCTTTTCTTTAAAAAAAGTAATTAATGGCTATGATTTAGTGAAGGTTATTTTGCAATTTTTCTGTTTTCCTTGGTTTTTCAGCCTTGCTTTGTCAGTCTCAGTGAATATGGGAAAACTTCTCAAATAAGCATCATTTGGTTTCCCTTAACTTTCAAAATAATAATATTAACCGTAGAACTTTGCAGATTTTACTTAGTCAAACATATCGAAGAGTTCATGATTTATTGCAAAAATTACATTTAGGAAATTCATAGAGTAAAATAATTTGTTTCTTAGCAAAAGTTGATGCTACAATATCAAACTTCTAATGACATTTTTTAACATAATGACCAAAAAACTCTCTTATTATCTTTACAAAATATCTCCATTCACCTTTCCCCTGCAAAAGAACTTTCTTTTTAATGTGGTTGGTAAATCAACAACATTTCCTCTGGCAATTTTTTGTTTTGTGTGGATTTGAGTCCTATTGTTAAATCCCTACAATTCAACATATATTTATTGAGAGTCTCAAATGTGCAAGACTCCAGGTTAAGCACCACTAAATCCCTAAATCCTGTTGTACAATCCTGTTTTACCCACATCAGTGAACCCATTTCAGAGGGTAAATAACTGCAAAAAAACCTTCTAACTGGACCCCGTACCTTCAATTTATCCTTCCTTCAATCCCACTTGAAAACTACAGCCAGATGAATTGTAAAATAGAAATTTAATAACTTTACTCAAAAAAAAAAAAAGTAAGAGGCTCCACATTTCCAAAGTAAGCTCACATATTGTTTTTAGCTGTAGAATCCTTTCTTTAAATGAAATATTTTTAAAAGCCTAATATACAAAACACACGAAGGCAGAGGCCGTTGGGAAAAGGTAGGAAAGAGGGCACAGACACCATAGGTTCAAAGGAGAGTATTTAGACTACTTATCCTGGATTGAAAGTGCTCTACAAAATAATCTCTCTATTCCTTAACCATGTCTTCCTCACACTATCCCCAGTCCTGAAACTTCTGGATCATTCAACTGTACCCCTGGGGCCAGCTCTCTGGGTATCCTCACGTCCTCCAAACTGTTAATTCGAATTTTTCTTTCACATATGGTGGGAAATCCAGGGTCCATCTTTCTGTATCTCTAGGGATTCAGGTGGAGGGGATGGATTATGTCAATTCTAATCACTTCTAGCTTCCAATTACTGCTTTGTCATAATTCTCTAACTTTAATGCATGTTGTAACATTTCCCCACTATATTGCCCTTTTGAGAGTACGCTAGTACTAATCCCCAGGATGCCAACAAAATTCAAACAAGATTTCACTGAAGGTTTAGAGCAGAAAAGCACATCATAGCGACTTAAAAACTGAACATGGATACATCCCATAATACTTCATTATTTTGTTTTTTTTTAAGCTATATAAAATGTTATCACTGAGTATATCATCTTCTGAGACTTTTTTCTCTTTACCATGTTTCTGAAATCTATCCTTGTATTTACAGCTTCAACGATAAAAATAATGTTCTGGTTCTTAGGCTATGTGGTGAGTTCACAAGTGTTTGTTTTATTATTATGCTTCAAAAACTAAAGAGCTCAGTGACAAGTCCACCTAGACTCCAGGAGCTACTAGGAAATATATGTCTTCCCGGGTGCCCAGGAGGAAAAAGAATTGCTCATGAACTCAGTATTTTTTCTGGTCTTCTTTTGCTTTTCCAGCCTGTTCAGGCTACTGAGGGAGAGGGGGAGACAGAGGGTGGGAAGGTTTTTTTTCAATATCTTTCATACACAAATAGACTATCAGGCTATTTTCTATACAAAAACAGAACTTCGTATATGAATGAATCTGCTACAATCACTATAATGGAAGTAGGGGAAATTTTTTTGTAATAAGAGAAGGTGTTCTTAGTAATACTTCACTTTGGCAATGACATTTCTTGTCTTAGCAAAGAGACCATCAGAATGAAAAAGTCAACTGAGGTTCTGAATTCACTTATTTTTTTCAATTTGTCTCAGAGCCAGTTATCTTGAAAACCAGGAGAGGAGGAGGTATTAAAAGAGAAAAGGGTATGCTGAATTACAAAAAGCTTGGTTTTGCATATAAAGAGCCACAGCCTGGAGGACTGATATCCTGCAGTTTATGCCATAAGCCTTAGTTAGACTAAAGAAAACTGCATCGGGAAGGAAGAGCGATTTCTCCAACCCAAAAGATTCTATGTCAGTCAGTGGGTGGGAAAGGAAGAATTGAAGGGAACTTACTAGATTCTAAATATTGGGAGTGCTCGAGAAAAGGCTTAGTGCTCCATCTCCTTCGGCTAAGGAATGGTTGGGAGGAGTGATTGGAGGGAAGGAGGCATCTCTGAATATACTGTTGGAAATCTGAGTTATCTTCTCAGATTTCTTCTCAATGATCCTTCTGTTCTGAGAACTGTCTCAGATACGTTTGAAAAGACAGATCCCAGAACAGAAGATTCATGGCCTGGCTATCAATAGCGTATCTCAGGTGCTGGGTAGGGACGTCCTCCATCCAATATTGCACCTATGATACCAGTGGCCGAAAGGGGTGCCCAGGTGGATGGACCTGAGACCTTCGTCACAATCCCAGCACTCCACGTGGCAGCAGCAGCTGAGAGTTCCCTGGCAACCTCAGAGGAGAGCGGACAAGCCTGGGGGTCAAAAGGCCTTGCAGTGGGGCTAGGAACCCGAGGCCAAGATGAGGTATGAGTTCAGCAGCAGGGACGAAAGCCAATGCCCACGACCAGGAGAAATGAATGACACCTCGGTGGTGGCCATAGGGAATATCGGAAGTTCAGCAGGTTAGCTGACTGACTACTAACACTGGAAAGAAACATAAGACACCACCATCACCACCTCCTAGGATGGCCAGAATTACAGATCATAATTAACTAAGTTGTTACCCAAAAGAGACATAAAGTTTAACTGAAAAGGCCAGTTACTGTATTTATTTATTTTTCAAATTGGAATATTTTACTTGAAAATTCTTTGTAATATAAAGAATAAAAATACAAATCAAGCTAATGATAGTATAAAACATTCAAAACATGATGTGATGGCAATAATTGTTTTATCAGTTACTTTAAATTAGCAATAACAACAGAAAATGGAGACTTCGGTAAGCTTATGTTAATGATAAGGAAACAGGCCGGGCACGGTGGCTCACTCCTGTAATCCTAGCGCTCTGGGAGGCCGAGGCAGGCGGATTGTTTGAGCTCAGGAGTTCGAGACCAGCCTGAGCAAGAGTGAGACCCCGTCTCTACTAAAAATAGAAAGAAATTATATGGACAGCTAAAATATATATATAGAAAAATTAGCCGGGCATGGTGGCGCATGCCTGTAGTCCCAGCTACTCAGGAGGCTGAGGCAGGAGGATCGCTTGAGCCCAGGAGTTTGAGGTTGCTGTGAGCTTGACGCCACGGCACTCTAGCCCGGGCAACAGAGTGAGACTCTGTCTCAAAAAAAAAAAAAAAAAAAGGAAACAAAGTTACTTTTTTTTGCACATTTGAGTTGTAACTTGCATCCGTTTGCAACTTAATCTCTTCTGTAAACATTTCACTGACGGTATATTGGGTTTGAGCGTCTGCACCAAGTGTTTGGTATGCAGAGATTAATTAATCTAAGTTCCCGAACTCCTTCTTATAGTCTTCTAGTAGAATGAGTGTGTTAGCTAGGCTACACCTGCTGTATCCTAATATTTGTATTATGATACAAGTATCCTAGATAACAGGGGCTTGAACAATAAGGAAGTTTATCTTTAGCACACACAGCCTCGCTGTCAGCGGTCCAGGGCAGCTATAATGACCCACAGTAGCAGGGACCTCGGCCTCTCCTGCCTTGCTGGTCTGCCACCCTGGGTGCTGCCACGTCGTCACAGTGAGAAATGGCTCTGCACACCCACCTTCCGGTCGGTAGGAAAGGAAAAAGGGACAAGGCAAGCACACGTCACTGCTTTAAAGGACGTGTTCTAGAAAGTGCACACACCGTTCCATGCCCAAACCATTGCCAAAGTCTCAGTCACATGGCCACGACTGCACAGGGAGGCTGGGATATGCAGTTCTCATTTGAGCAGCCATACGCCTGATCAAATTCCTTCTCTACACACAGACAGACCAGACATTGGAAGACACGTGTAGCATCTGCTTGAGTCTGCATCTCTGGCTTCTCAAATATCGTGCTTTGTGATCCAACAGGGGAAAGAAACTAACTTCTAATGGGAAGATGGAGAGAAGCATGAAGGGGAGGGACAGTATGCTGATCAGAGAGGCCTGGAGAGAAGAACTGATATCCAAACGGAGTCTCATGAGGTCAGTGGAAGCTAAGAGAACTGAGCAGAATAAGGGCATTGAGAGTGAAGAGAGATAAAAAACATGTTCAACATCACAGAAGTGTTAACTTTGCTTGTTGCATTCAGGGAATCGCTAGTAGTTCTAGGAGGCCAAAGCACATAGAGGAATAGACAGAAATGAGAGTGGATAGATAGGAAGAAGTCAGGAAATAAATAGGCTTAGGTGGCCAGCGAGGAATTCGGCCATTGTTCTGCAGGTAAACAGGAAATACTGGTGAATTCTAAGTAGGAAAGTGGCATAGTCATATTTAGAGACTTAAAAGATCTATATAAAAGATTGAGACAACGTAGAGAATAGACAACACTGAAGACAGGGAGAAGATTTAGAAGACAGCCGCGATTGTACAAAAACAAGATTACGAGAGTATTACTTAAGGCAATACTCATAAGAAATAAGAGCCTCAGGTGACAGATTTTGTAGTACCTTGTCATTAACTGGCAGTAGAAGTGAAGGGGCAGGAAGATTACTGGATGCCTGGGTAGATACAACTCAAGATAGAGGATTCAAAATCAGATCATGGATGTGTTGAATTTGAAGGTGCTGTGGACACTAAGAAACACCTCAATGAAAATGGCCAATAATCATATAAAAATAAGGATCTGGAGTTCAGGAAGGAGGTCTAAAGTGGAAATGTGTGTTTGGGAGTCATCAGTGTGATATGGTAGTTGAAACATTTGACATTAACCCATGAAAATACATAGCTTGAGAAGAGAAGAACCTGAGAATGCAACACCGCTCTGTATGCAGTGCCTATACAGTATGTCTGAAAGGCAGATTTGCAGGGTCTGGTCCGTGCAGGTAGTTATTGTATTTGGATACATCGAAAGTCACTGTAATCAAAAGCTGGCAGTGAATTAATCAGGAGAAGGGATTCTGTTGCTATCTGTCCGAGGAGGAGGGACAGAACTTTAAAATAATAAATATAATAGTGTGAGTTAGAAGAACTTTGTGTAAATCCCAGGTTTGTCCATTACAAGCACATTGACCATGAACACAGAAGAAATAGATCTTAAAAGAGAAAGAAGAATTAATATGCAGAAAGAAACAGCCCAGGCCTCTGTTGACCACAGAGGAGATACTGAAGTCCTAGACTCAATCTCTATTTCCTTCATGTAAAAGAGAAATAAACTTCTATCTTATTTAAGGCATTTGGACTTGGCTGTTATATGAGCAGATACCAGAAAAATTATATTGTAGCAAATACTGGAAAGAATTGACATGCCTTTGTATAACTTACACAACTCTAATTCCTAATATTTCCACTGCATTTATTACAGTTCTAAAATTAAAAAAAAATATTTAAGAACTCTTCTTCCTTATATTATTTGCAGAAGTCAGATTGAGGTGGTAGGAAAAAGAATCAGCCTGAAAACTAAGAAAACTGTATTTGAATTCTAGTTATATTACTTTATCAAGTAATAAAAATTCAAGTGAGTGCTTTTTTTTTTAATCTTTAAATAAGAGATTCCAACTAGATGATCTCTAAGGGCCTCTTTCAATTGCAAAACTCTGATCCTGTATGTCTTTCTGTCATCATGGGGTTATTGAAAAGACCCAAATGTGCAATCATCATTTAGCAAACAAATAGCACTGCGCCAGGCACTTTGCAAATATTAATTTAATCCTCATTTTAAAGTTAAGGAAACCGAAATGCAGAGAAGTGAAATATTAATAACTTTCCCAAAGTCGCACAGCTTATACTTGGCCAAACCTGGATTCAAACCCAGGAAGTCTGACTGTGTTTCTGATCTTAACCCCTACCCCATGCTGCCCCAAATAAAGAGCAGTAAATACGTTTCCACTTAACCAAGAGACTACAGCCACTCCAGTGCAACGACTCAAAGAACCTCTCAGGACACAGCAATTTTACTGACAAAAATCTTTCTAAATACAATTTCCTCCAAAGCTCTAAACACAGGATTGATGGGGAGCTCATAGTGCAATCCTGACTTCAGAGGGGCATTTGGGGTGTGCTGTCTAGTAGGATGGAATTCATTGCTTCCCTGGGAAGCGGGACTTCAGAAATTTTCTCAGCATAGCCTGGGGAGAGAAGGTGCTCGTTCCTTCTAACAAATCAGATTTTTGTTTTAAGTAAATAGATAAATGAACAAACAAACCATTGCCTATTTTTTCAATCTGGGGCACCCCATTGATCTTGCCGCTGCAGAGCTGCGGATGGGCTGAGCATCTGGCTCTCGGTGGCTCCAGCCACCATATCTTCTCGCTCGCCTGGCATGTGAATAACAGGTTTCACATAGAAATGCGAAAAATGCCTTTAAGCTCATTTCTACATGAAATAGAATATATTTACCAGATAAGCCGGACCTTCACATTAATCATAAATCAATCATGTTTATCCTGAGCCAAGAGAGTACTAAAATGTTCTTTCCTCGTTTCGAAACCCGATCTGCCATTCACAGCAATTATGCTGCCTTTCATATGAATCATTGTCTCATACTGTAATGGCTGGTGCGTGGCTGATTCCTTCTTTTTTTACAGTATTCGAAATGATCATTTCACTTGTGGTAGAAGTTGGGGATTTATTGAAGTCAATCCTTTCACCCACTAGACTTTCCTTTTTTGTATCACCGTCTGCAGTCTTTGTGTTCAGATCTGACACCAGAGTTTTCTGAAAGCTGTAGCCAAGTAGGAGAACAAACTGTTAAATCCCACGGAAGCCAGCAAAGCCATACGGATGCATGGCGAAGCTTCTCTCCACTGTTTATCCTTGAACTTGCCTTTCTCCCCAGCGTCACAACACACCCATCTCCTTTTATTTGGTTCTTTCATCCCTCGGAAAACACAATCATGTGAATATTATGTGCTGAAACACTTTTAAAATATCAACGTCTTTTAGATCATTATCCCAATATGCACCAATAAATATGAACTATTTTCTAGGTATCGTGTACATCAGCATTTTGGAAGAGCCACATATAAAGACAGATGTCTACTGCCCTGGCATCTCCAATATCACATTATTCCATGCATATTAAGAAGGTGTCGTGGAACCATCCCTGGTTCAGACGCTCTGGAATGCGAGGCATGGGCTTGGGATTACGCCTGCTGCCCTCTCTACATTAAATGCTCAACTGTCAGAATGAGAGGAAACAGGAGGACCCAGCACAAAGAGAGCCATCTGACTGGGACCGCCAGTCCCCAGGTGGAATGGAGGAGACAGAAAGTCAAGAGTTTTTGTGGACACTGTTGTCACCATAAGAAGCCATAACAAAAGGGAGGGTCTTGCCATTGTGGATATTAGAGATGTAAAAAATTCCTTTCCATGAACCCAGCCACAGGTAGATACTATTAATATTTCAAATCCATAATAGCTTTACTACAGGAGGGTTATTTTTATTATCCTCCATTTAAGGGCTACTCCTCCTCTAGAAAACTGACTCAAGCTTATCCTCTCTTTGCATTTTGAAGTATTGGACTTTCCATTTTAAAGTATTTGATATGAAATTTCATCTTCATACTGACAGTAGCTGTTTATTGATCGCTTACAATATCAGCGTACTATGCTAAGACCTTTATATTCATAAACCTACTTGAACCTTAAAATAACCTTTTGAGATAAGTGTTATCAACTACTCTTTTTTACAGAATAAGAGGTAAAAAATCACATATTTAGTAAGGAGAAAATCCATGTCTGGAACCCACGATTGGTTGACTCCGAAACCATGGTCTTCACCACGACCTCACCCTATTGCCTTTGGATTCACACACAGATCGCCCCAGAGCTCTGCCCACTCATGCCCCAAATCTTTTCAATATAAAAAAAAAAAAAGGAAAACAAAGTGACTTAAAGCTCATCAACTAATAAGCAGATTGCGATTTCTTTTCAGCTGTTTAATTGCTATCAATCCTGTTTCTCTTTGCTCATTAGCTGGTGTGTCTCTTGGTAACCAGCTGGTTTTTGGAAACTTCCTTTTTGCTTTTCATTCTCGATGCTCACAGAGTTGTTTGTTTGTTTTAGTGGATTTAGGGTAAGTACGGAGCAATGACATTCTCTAAAAGCAGGATTTGTTTTAAATGGTTTTCAACCATTTTCTTTTATCAACTCATCTATCGCCACATAAAAAGATGCAAAATTCGTTGAATTTTTATGCTGGCTGAAGACATTCCTACATCTTGTAAAATGGCTGGTTTTATAAGCTCCAGAGTGATCCACATCTGTGCAAAACAGCAGCTGAAACCCTAAAATGGGCTATGTGGCAGTCAACCCCTCCCCCACCTTGGCTTCTGCTATGGAGCTGCTGCGACATCTAGTGGCCAAAGATGAGGGCAGCAGCTTTTTAAATCCAGAAAGCACATAGACGTTCCAATTTAGAAGTATACGTAAAATCTTAACGTAACAAATGAAATTTTAAGTTAATGCAGGGCTTCACAGTTTATAAGTCACTTTTACATGAGTTATTAGTTTGTGGGCATGAATGCAATGTCCTTCCTATTTTACTTAGATTTTTAAAATATTTATTGTAATGAATTTCCACCAAATCCATGGTTTATTCTGAGTACGTGAATGCAGATTTGATTCTTTGTGTTTCACTTCTGTAAGAGTAATAATTCTTTAGATGAAATATAAATGATTAAATCAAACTTACATTTTTTTAAATGAGAGTCTAAGTAAATGAGTGATAACTTTGTATTCACTCAAATAAATTACAGCTGAAGATGATTAACGTACAAGTCAATTTGCTGTGGCTTTTTGCTGAGTTATTGGGTTTTTTCTAAATTGAAAACGTATTTAATGCCATTAGAGAAAGAAGTAAAAGATTAGAAATCAGTTTTCAAAAGAAAATAACTAAAAATGAATGGCTTATAGTCATTTTTAGCAGATTTTTTAATTCCAAAGCTCTATTCCCTAGTAATTAAGTTTTCTGTGGAATAATCTAAAAAAAATAGTTTTATGGAACCCACAATATGCAAATAACCAGAAATACTTTTATAAAACACTTTTTTCTGGCCAGGCGTGGTGGCTCACACCTGTAATCCTAGCACTCTGGGAGGCCAAGGCGGGAGGATCGCTCAAGGTCAGGAGTTCGAGACCAGCCTGAGCAAGAGTGAGACCCCCATCTCTACTAAAAAATAGAAAGAAATTAGCTGGAAACTAAAAAATATATAGAAAAAATTAGCCGGGCATGGTGGCACATGCCTGTAGTCCCAGCTACTCGGGAGGCTGAGGCAGGAGGATCGCTTGAGCCCAGGAGTTTGAGGTTGCTGTGAGCTAGGCTGATGCCATGGCACTCTAGCCCCGGCGACAGAGTGAGACTCTGTCTCAAAAAAATAAATAAATAAAAATAAAACACTTTTTCTGTTGAACTTTCTTTGTCTAAGAAACATGAAAAGCACAGCCTGAGACAAAGACTAATGCACAAGTGATTTGTTCAAACCATGATGCCAGGAACAGAAGTCAGGGACAGGAAGGGCCAGGGGGAGCCAAAGACAGATAGAAAAGGAGAGATAGCCAATATGAAGGTACAGTGTGGAGTTGGCCACTACTGGGTGCAACTGGTTTCTGAATGTACTATATCTGCAGATCACCTTCTGGAAGGATGAACGGGTGGAGCATTTGTCTGCCAACTCTCGTGCCCCATTGGTCAAAGTTTGTGCAATGGATCATAAACTCTACGACACATTCCAGGTGTTCACTTTTGTTCCAGAATCCAAGGCTGCAGGTGTCAGAGAGCCTCACAGAGACAGAGGCCAGGCACTTTCAGTGTCCCTGTACAAAGTGGATCAAAGTCTCTGCATAACCGTCCCCTGCAACCGTGACTGACATGAAAGATGAGACCAAGTGGGTCTGCAGTTGTACAAAAGAGATGTTCAATACACGTGCATGTAAAGTTAATCTATGTGTTACATTAATAATAAACAGATCATGTTCACTGATATGAGTACTTTTATATTTAATAGACATAATTAAATATGTTGATTAAATGATGTAATTATCACTCTGGCCAATGCACAGCAGGAGTCAAAATGACAGAGGCATCCAGAGTCAGCAGTAAAGCCTGTTCATCTCGATTGGGGTTTCTGTTAGCAGTGTCAGTCTAAATGGTGTTCACAGTATGAATTGTTACGTGGAAATAGTTTAATCTTGTAAAGAAGTCAACATTCAAAATCAATTATCTAAATGTGAAATCCTGATACGATGAGACTAACTTGGCTCCTGGGAAGAAAATCTGTTGAGCTTTCATAGGAGTCCCAAGAGCAGATGTTTTACAGAAAGAAGAGAAACATAAAAGAAAATGAGAGTGTGAAAGAAAATTAAAATCCTACCTCAAACCATAAAAAAGATTTTCTAAAAGATAAATTTAGATTTTCCTTGCCAAAGGAAAATTGGAAGCTCTACTATTTTGTATGTCCTTATTGCGCTCAAACTGATCACTTCATTGTCTTCAAAAAATAAAGCTTTTGTGCCTCCTTATTATGGCTATCAAATTCAGTTCAGGATGGGCTAAAGACTTAAACATAAGAAAAAAATCATTACCTTCCTCAAAAACAACATAGGTGAATTTTCAAGTAAACTTGAGGATGAGGAAGGCTGTTTTTCAGCCAGAAATCTCAAAAGGTGAGTATATTTTATTACTTAAATGGTAAAACTTTATATGGTACAAAGAAATACCAAACAAAAGATCAAAATACTTTTAGCATGTATGACAGACAAGTAGTTAATATCTGTAATATTAAAACAGCTCTATCAAATCAATAAATAAAAGATGAACAGCATAAATGCAGAGTAGACCAAAGAACTTGAATATACAACTGCAAAAAGAAAAAGTAAAATATTAACAAGAAAATATACCAATAGTTAATATCTATGGAGAATGAGTGTACCAGGAAATGTTGTAAGAGCTTTATGTATATTTATTCATTTAATCTTCACAATGCTATGAGGTTAGTATTATTATTGTCACCATTTTGCAGATGAGTAAGCTGAGACATTAAGAGGATAAATAACTGGCACAAGGTCAAAAAGCTGATAAGTGATAAAGCCAGGATATAAACTCAAATGTCAGACTCCAGAGCCTGAGCTTCTAATCAAATGCATACATTCATTATTAATCCAAAATACAGCTACAATGATTTACTCCTTTCCACGTGGCCAATTGATAAAGATCTTAAAGATCACCAGTGCTATACAGAAACTCCTAAGTTGTTAATAGGAGTATCAATTGATACAATCTTTCTGGAGGGCAGTCTAGCAATATGCATCAATTTTAAATGCCTTCTTTTTAGCCCAGACATCCTTCCTCTCACAGTATATCCCAAGGAGATAAAGAATCAAACATACAAAAATGTATAAGCAAAAATGTCCTTCAAATCATTATTAATAATGGGAGGGGAAAGAAAACAGAAACAAGCACAGTGTTCATCAGCAGAATAGTGGTTAAATAAAGTATATCCATACAATGAACAAATACACAGGCTTAAAAATGGGTGATACGTTTACAAACAATATATTTTATAAGGGGTTAATCTCCAGAATATGTAAGGAACTCCTACAACCCAATAACAATAACTCAAAACCCGATTTAAAAATAGCCTAAGGACTTGAAGAGAAATTTCTCCAAAAAAGAAACACAGATGGCCACCAGGCACAGGAAAAAATGCTCAAAGTCAGTAGTCCTCAGGGAAATGCAAACCAAATGACAAAACATCGCCTCACACCTGTCAGGATGGCTATCATCAAAAACACAAAACACAAGTGCTGGCAAGGATGTGGAGAAATTGGAAGCATAGCACGTGATTGGTGGGAATGCAAAACGGTGCAACCACTATGGAAAATAGTGTAGAGGTTCCTAAAAATACTAAAATTAGAACTGTCCTATGGTCCAGCAATACAACTTCTGGGAGTTTATCCCCCAGAATTGAAATCAGGATCTTGAAGAGACATTAGCACTCCTATGTTCATTACAGCACTATTCACAATAGCCAAGATTTGGAGACAACCTAAATGTCCATTGACAGGTGAATGTAGAGAGAAAGTGTGTAATACCATTCAGCCTTAAAAAGGAAGGAAATTCTACAATATGTGACATGAATGAAACTTGAGGACATTATACTAAGTGATGTAAGCCAGTCACAGAAAGACAAATACCCCATGATTCCATTTATATAAGGGATCTAAAATAATCAAATTCAGAGAATCAAAGAGTGGAATGGTGTTTTCCAGGGACTGAAGAACGAGGACGTGAAAATTTACTCATCAATGGGCATAAAGTTTCAGTGAAGCAAGATGAATGAGCTCTAGAGATGTGCTGTACAACATTGTACCCAGAGTCAACAATTACGTATTATACACTTAAAATTTTGCCCAAAGGGTAGATCTAATATTAAGTGTTCTTACCATAACAAAATAAAAGAAAATCATGTTTAAAAATGGGTGATACAAACTTCTCATTGACATGGAGAGGTCTGAAGATCACTGAATATAAATTCTAATTATAAAGCAAAATATATGTAAGGCTCTTCAACTTCTCGAGGCCATAAATCATAAGGCCACAATTAAAGTGGCTCACTGAGTCATTGATTTTTGAGTGGGTGGGTAGGCGGCATAGTATCCAGTTAAGAGTAATTGATGTGTAGTATGAGCATATATACACATAGATTAAAATATAGAGAGTATATATATTGCACATATATAAAGATATCATATATACTTATATATACATAACTCTGTATGTTGAAGTTTGCAAAAATATATATACCTGAATGGATCTTCACAAAAACTTTCACAATGAATATTAAACTGAATAATGGTATTAAGAACTATTTACATTTCCCCCATCATGTTTTCTATCTTACTTGAATTTTCTACACAATGGTATGTCACCTATCCAATCATAAAATAGAATAAAGCTATTTTTCATCTGAAAAACGTAATGCTTTCATATGTTATCCTCGTGCTGAGCAATCAATCTTTCCCTGTTTCCCATAGGTTGTCTAAGTTTGCAAACACTTTATGACCAGATTTTTCTCATTTCTTCTGCTAGTTTACTGCCACCACACGCGTGCACCTTCAAACAAGGACCAATCTATGTAAAACGAATGCTTCCTCAATAAGGGACACCCTTAAATATGAAGCCTAAATACCGAAAATATAGAAGGAAGAAATGCTGAGCTGCTTTGTGACTTTCCAAGAGCCAGCTTCTTCCTCCCATAGCGGCAACTCCTCACATTCCTTAAGGCTTTAGAAGATCCCCATTCCCTGGAGGAGGAACAGAGTACAGCGAACTTCAGGAGCCGAAGCCTCCCTTACGCATAAGAAGTCAATAACTCACTTCTGCTAGGATTAGATCATTGATTCCAACGTGATCTTAAGAGGAGTGTTTAATGCCAGCTCACTCCCTGTTAAACCTCTTAGTATAGTACATTCTTAGGACATATCCATCCAAGAGACGGGCAGGGTAGATTCAAGTTAAGAAAGATAAATCAACTCATCCCGGTCAGTGGCTCAGCAAAGTGGCTACTGAAAAGAAGTCTAGGTTGCAAAATGGGAAATCATATAGCCTGAACCACCCACCCATGTCTACTGGACCTAATAGATGCTATAAAGCTCCTGATGCGGGATTAGAAATTAGGAATGCCGCAGTAAACTCAATGAAAACCCAGAGCAGATTGTTCTTAAAAGTTACCTTTTACTTATTCTGTGCAAACACGCATATCACACACACACACACACACACACACACACACACAAAATAAAAATGGTAAGTAAAATATGCCTAAAATTAAGAACTCTGCTTTATAGGAAACTATACATAATTCAATAGGGTTTAATAAGAATAGAAATGTTAATTATATTAGAAAATATTTACCCTCATTTAGACAAAAGTTGTTGCAATAAAATAGCTATTATTAAACATTCTTTTATTCTACACGTGAAAAATAATTTAGTCTTTAAAACAAATGATCTAGAAATAGGTATGAAGGAAGAGATCTAACTCTAAATCCGGGTCCGAATTCAGACTATGATTTCATGATATACAACTACTCTGGGTAAGAGGTATTATGAATAGCAATTTTATAGGTAATGAAACTGAGACCAATAAATGTTAATTGACTAGCTCAAAGTCAAACAGTAGGTCAATGGAAGGACTGGAATTTGTACCTAGATCTTGACGTTTAAGCCCAATTTTGCTGCATCACGCTTCCTCCTCCACATTACAAAGAGAAATTTATTGTTCAAGGTACTGAGAAAGATTCAGTTATTTGTTTAATTTTAAAATATATAAGAATATGACTTACAATTTCTTCAATAGAGAAGAATGTTAGTAGGCAGGAAATATTGCTCATTACAAAGGAAGCTGTTGATACCTTTTGAATGAGTCTAATTACAAAAGTAATAAAAAGACACAAATATGAGTTGACACATGTACATAAATCCTGAGGGTAACGCAGCAGCTACCCTGCTCAGGCTCCAAGGAGGAGCATATTAGCTGGTGGTGAAGAGTGACACCAGACTACCAGTTTTACCCCAGGGAACCGGTCCGGAGCTCCTGAAGAGTGTCAAATATAAGAAAGACCATGTGAGTCAAATGTAAGTTTTCTAACAAGTCTGCCCTTTGAAGGAGAGAACAATGGGGAGATGTCTGTTAAAATCATTGAAGCCAACTCAGCAAACACAAAACGAATGATGCTTAGAGAAGAAATGAGGACCACTCGGGCTTGTAGGAGAGATGTCATATCCACAGGTTTTAAAGGTCATGTAAATGGAAGACACTAGAGGATATCGGAACTGAAGCTGGAGGGAAAATACTGGTTCAGGAAGCTACAGGGAAGCAATTCAGTGACTACCAAGAAGAGTTTGTGAGCCATCCCAGGATCTGTGTGGGAAAGAGAGGGATATGAACCAACAGGAATTCCAATCATTAAGCTGTTGGTTCTCATAGCCAAAGGTTAGTCAGAATGAAGGTTATGCTGATGTAACAACCAGATATAAAATTACAGCATTTCAGGTTGACACGTGTCTTTAGTTCATGTGATCCATGAACTGTTTCTACCACCTTGTTACTTTGCTGTCCTCTAGGGTACTGTCTGCTTTTGTATGGATGAAGTTGGATCACAGACTCGTCTTTTCCAGCTCATTAGAAATGTTTCAAGACTCAGCCCAGAAATGTCACACCTAACTTCTCACTTATCTCTGGTAAGATATGGACACTTCTGGCTTTGAAGAAGACTGGGATATGTAGTATTTATTTTAGTTTAGCTATAATTCTATTATTATTGAAGGAAAGAACAAATTTTAGTGGGCAACCAATAGTCTCTAGCAACTAGCTGGGTTTTTTTCTTAATTTTCATTCACATCCATGATTGTACCCACCTCACCACCCAAAATCTGGAAATTTGGAAAGGCATATATTTCACGTATGTATTTTTATGATTCCTACAACTTTTATGTATGTTTAGTTTGTGTGTAGTATATAAAACACAGTGGAAGTTCAGTTTTTCCTCAATAAATTGCTTTGTTGTCTTCCAAGTTAGAAGAAATCCATGAGATATTATTAGAGTGATGTGTCTGAATCAATAACCAGAATAGTAAGCCACACCCTCACATAACAGAACCTAAACTTGGACATAAAATATATTGCTACATGGTATTTTGTAAGTTTCTTATCTTTAGTAGTTTTCATACATCTATGAAAATCTGCAGGGAACATTAATTAAAAGTGCAGATTATCTTGATAACTGGACATTTATTCTATACGGCAGGAGATCCAATTCAAACAACCTATAATTACACAGAATACCTGTTTTTAAAAGTTCCAGTTATAGTTGGCATATAGCTGCTTTACTAACTCCAACCATTGGAGTGTTGATTTTTTTTAAGTTCACTAAAATAA
The DNA here is from genome assembly GCA_028533085.1 of Varecia variegata. Taxonomy (NCBI): domain Eukaryota; kingdom Metazoa; phylum Chordata; class Mammalia; order Primates; family Lemuridae; genus Varecia; species Varecia variegata. Next base: position 3,374,378 of record CM052456.1, read on the forward strand.
ATTACAAAATGCAGATTGCCCTTTACTTACTTTTACTTTACTTTTAGTAAGTATAGACCTTTTAAGCAGATTCCTTTCAGAATATTGTGTTAATGGCCAACAAATTAGAATTACTCTTCAACATTTCAACATGTGGCTAAATCTATAAAAATATTTATTGGCTTGACCATTTTAAGTGCCTTGACATAATTGTCTTAAAAGAGCATTAATTATCCAGGCACGGTGGCTCACGCCTGTAATCCTAGCACTCGGGGAGGCCAATGCAGGAGGATCTCTTGAGCTCAGGAGTTCGAGACCAGCCTGAGCAAGAGCAAGACACCATCTCTACTAAATAAAAAATAGAAAAATGAGCTGGGCATGGTGGCGATCACCTGTAGTCCCAGCTACTAGGGAGGCTGAGGCAGGAGGATCACTTGGGCCCAGAGGTTTGAGGGTGCAGTGAGCCATGATCATGTCACTGCACTCTACCTGGGGAGACAAGTGAGACTCTGTCCCTCCCACAAAATAACATTAATTAAATTTAGTGAAAATTTTAAATTGTTTCTTAACATTAAAGAGTATATCCTTTTCAACCAATTAATTTGGTGTCATGTAAATGTAATTTTAAAATTGCCTTCAACATTTAATAGTCTATTGTACTGTCTTACTCGGCTATAAATTATTTTTTAATAAAATCATTCTAATTAACATGATTAAATTATTTTGAGATTATGTTAGGAAAGAGAGAACTTGAACAAACAAGGATCCTAAAAATCAAGGGTCTGGTGCTCATAGCCAAAGATTAGTTAGAGTGACGGTTTCCCAGTCTATGATTTCTAGAGAAAAGCAAAAATATGATAACAAAAAAAAAACTTCATCTCAAGCCATGAACAAAATATAAAGTATAGAAAACTATTCTTAGAAGAGAAGTCATTGGAGTATCCAGACATAATACTAAGAATCTGTTTCAGCTAGCATTGAATGTGAGATCAAAAGAGAATTGTGTGTGTGTGAGCTTTATATTTCTGAAGCTATTTCCACACACACACACCAGATCACTTTGGTGGATGACACGCACCTCTATTTATTCACAGCAAAAGATAATCAGGTCAGCAGCAAAGCAGGCTCAATACACACCATGCTAGCAAAATCCTTGATCTTAAATTTAAAGAGAAGAGAAACAGACTTGAAGAAGGTTGTTAAGGAATTCTGGCAGAATCTCTTCACGGAGAGAAGTTAATAGGTGTAATAAATGACCCAGGGCACTGGTAGGAACAAATTGTATAAATAAACTTAAGAAGAAGTTATACAAAAAAATGCGGACCCAAACAAATGTGAACCTGTAAGTTAGAAGAGCAAGCTCGGGAGGATGGCATGGCCCATTTTATAGCGGTTTAACCTATCGCTCCTCTATTCTTTGGTCAGAGTTATAGGAGGATCCTCTTAAGCTGTCACTTTTACAAATGTAAGCAAAATAATTTTATAAAGAGATATTTTGGCTTATTAAACACTGCCTCTGTACATAGTCCAGATTCCCTCTTAGCTTGAAAGAAAAGTGAATGAATATTGGAGCAGAAGGTTTACATTAGAGTTTTTATTTAAATTATCATCACCATGGGCTCTTAAATCACCTAATGATTCGTTTGCTTTGCAAACCTAAAACAGAACTTTTTAACATAAACTTTAACTTGCTACAAATCATAAAATTATTTCCATATAAAGTCTGTTTATTAAATGTGCTAAACTGTTATATGGTCCCTTTAAATTTATGGAAAGGCAAAAAACTGCCTGTCAGGAATACCTGCAAAAGCAATATACACTAGGAAAAAAAAAAAACTTTTATACGATAAAAATAGAGAGTACACAAAGAATATCTGAAATATCCAAGGCTGGGAATTGAATTACTAAGTCTAGCAGGAGCCAAGATGATCTCATTTTTACGTGGAGCCATCCTTAAGGCAAAGATTACAGCTCTAAACTTTATCTTTTAGACTTTCATTATTCTGGCGAATTCTAAGAGGAGGCCTTTCAGACTTCTTCATCTTCTGATTACAAGGAATTTAATGACTGATTGGGGTTCAACAGCACAAAGCCCTTTCCCCCATTTTTGGATGCAAACAAATTCCTGCAAAAGATATGGTTACAAATTACCATAGCTCCCAGCGAAAGATCATGAGGTTAATGTTTTAACATCTCTAGGATGAAGCTGCTAATTGTAGAGGTTTTAACTGCATCCACAGCTATAGCCCTCCCTGAAATGGCCAGTTTAGCTTTGCAACACCTTGCAACTGGCACGTTAAGCCATTAGGAAAATTATTAGCAACAAATGCCCCGTTTCTGTCAAATAACAAAGATTTCCTGAAGTCAAGTTGTATTGCTGAATCGCAACCATACATTATTGTTTTTCCTATGACACCTCCGTAGGAATTAACAAGAGAAAATCTGTGAAGCATCAGAGCTCCAAGGGGACTATCTGACAGATTCTAGAAAAGCTCCTTTCTGAATGAGTAGCTATAGTTCTATTAACTCTTCGTTTACTGCACAGATAAACCATATATATATGCAGTTTAAATATATATAAAATCATGCCTCACCTCCTGCTATCACCAAGCCAAATACCCATAAATACACACAACACGGAGAGCAAGAAGTATAGTCATTCACATTTTTAATAAATAGATTTGCCACTTTAAGTTACTAACTTAATTGCACCAAGGAACATTATATTTTTCTGACTACCTCATGAGATTTTGATGAAAATTAATAACTTATAAGTCTCTAAAGAAGCCTTGGCTCTTTGGACATGAAAACTACACAACATGCCCTATCTCTAAAATAGCTTCCATTTGTGTCATACAAATTTCAAAGAAAATAAAAACAACATTACACATGATGGTATCGATGCAGTGACTGGTTTCTTTCGTGTTGATGAGAAACAAAGAAAAAAATATCTGTAGCAGGTTTTCATCTGGCTAGTATAGAACCTGTGGTTTGTTACCCTGAATGAAACCGCTCTTAGAAGTGGTTATGTTTTTCTCATTACTATCATTTTTTGACAAGTATAGTATGATACTGCCAAGTCAAACATTTATTTAAGTGAAGTAATGCAAGAAAAATGGTGAGTTATGTAGTTTGCACTTTGCAAACACAAATCCATTTGATATGTGTGTATCATCCTCATCAAGAACTCAAAAGGAGAATAAAGCACAATTTAAAGATTAATTAATATCTAGGATACATGTTCACTTGCTATACCATTTAATCCTCAGAAATAATCACATGATATAGATATCATTATCCTCATGTTCCAATAAGTTGACTGAAACTTGATGTAGAGTGATTTGCCCAAGACTATAAAGCTAGTTGTTGTTGGAGTCAGATTTTGAATCCAGGATTTGAGATGCTAAATCCAATGTTCTTTCCACTGCGCCATGTTGGATCCTTACACAACACTCAACACTCTTTTTGGCTGAAAGGCAATACTGAGAAAAGCTCAGTATATGACTCAACGTATGACTCTGGGGTACCAGTGTGGATTTCCAACTTATGAGGTTCGTTGAGAGATAAGGAGACAGCCAGGAGAGCAGCAGTAAATCCCTAAGTGTCATTCAACAGAAAACACCCAGAGCCATTCATTTTAGCCTTGGCAAAGGTGTATTGACTTTTGGTTTAGTTTCTCTTTTCTGGATTTTATTAAAAGACGGTGCATGCTTAAGTAAAAAAAAAAAAAAACACACACACAAGAAGAATGCAAATTGATTAAAAAACTGGGTGGGTAGAGGAGATCAGTACTTACTTTGTAAATGTAATTTTCTTTATAAAACAAGTTACTTGTAACAATTTTATGTCATATGTCAACTAAATTTTATTTTAGTTTTATTGGAGGAACTAATTACTCAAAGGAATACTTTGGTATATTTTTTGTAAGCAGGTATTAACCATTATCAAACCTATCTGTAAGCATTATAGCACGATGCCTGACAACAGGGACTCTAGGGCCAGACTACCTGGGATTCAATACTGACTCCTCCACTTACCAGCTAAGTCCTATCGAACAAGTTACTTAACAGCTCAGCTTCCTCCTTTATAAAATAAGGGACTGATAAAAATAGTGCCCACCTCAAGTGTTATTTGAGAGTTAAAATGAATATATTCATATATACTCATATACATGTGAATATGTAAATGAACATATACATATATGAATTCATAGGTATGTGAATATATGAATATAAATATATTAATATATGAATATGTATGAGTGTGAATATATTCATAAATACACACACACACATAGAGAGAACTTGCTACAGTAAGTACAAGCACATGGTCAAGTACTAAGCATGTTAACTAAACATATTATCACATTGCTTAATAATGTACATCTATGTTACAAATGACTGCCTATTTGGAATCTGAGTAAGTAAAAATGATAAGATAACGATGACAGTGTAAAACTATCACAATCCTATTACTGCATTATCGACCACTATAGTGTTTAATTCTTTGGTCATAAACCAAATCTCTATAACTAAAGACAAAGTTAAGCCAGATTTTCAAATACATGGGAATAAAGTATTGAGGGACACATAAGTAGGGCTATAGCTGAAGGAAATAAAGAATAAATAGATAAATATTATATACTTATAGAGATATATACACAACAGGTACACACAAACCTGACCACTGAAACGAAGAGACAGTTTGCATAACCCGAGCCCACCAAGCTCTTGTTGATGGACGTCTCAAAAGTTGTTTCTGCCCAGATGCTAAAATGTTTGAAGTCCTAATATGGAAAGATTCATCCTATTGAATAAACTTCCCTCAATTCCTTTTTACTTCTGGTTTTATTTTTATTTTATTTTATTTATTTTTATTGTAAATTGCCAAATTATAGTAGCATCATTTCCTTTTGGAAAACAAAATTGCTCCTAAGAGAGGTTAGGTACACATAAATTAATTCATAGTGAGGTATTAGTGACTCGCCAGATCATCATTTTTTGGGAAGTGGAGGAGCGCAGAGCGGAGGGGTTCAATCTTGCTCAGTGCACTGCGTAAGTGAGGAAGAAGAAAGAGCGCAGAACCGGCCCTGGCTTGCTTTTCCCCTGTTCTTATCCTCTAGACCAGGATTGGCAAAGCTTTTCCATAAAGAGCTGGATAGCAAATATTTTAAGCTTTGCAGGCCATGTGGTCTCTGTCACAATACTCCAACACTGTCATGGTAGCACAAAAGCAGCCCTAGATCATACTTATACACTTGGGGGTAGTTATGTTCCAATAAAACTTTATCAATACAGGCTGCAAGAAAATTTGGTGCACAAGATGGAGTCTGCTAACAATCTGGTCTGGACCAGTTACCACCCTAAACTTTTTTTTATAAAACCCCCTGCTATATTGCTGCATGTAAAATTTAATTAATAATAAAACTACGAAAAAGTATTTTTGTAAAGAGAGCAAAAAGAGCATATATTAACAAGCCAAAGGCAGGGTAAACCCAAAGCTCTGTTACACATATCTATAAATAAACCTTGTAACCGAGAGACAATTTAGTCTTCAGGTGATCAAACACTGATGTTCTGGAATTCAGGAAAGTCATCCTTTCCCAGTGGTTTCTTTTTCCAGATATTCCACACAGAGATTTCTCCAGTTTAACAAATAAGGAAACAAACTTTGAAAATGTTAAGGAGCCCAAAGGCAAGCTGGCAGGTGGCAGAACCTAAACTGAAACCCATACTGGATGACTTCAAGGCCCATGCTGAGAAAAGAACTCTGAATTACGCTCACCCATAAAACAGTGGCCTTTCTTAGAGTCCGTAAGGTAATCCTGACGGCATAAGCACCTATCCCAGGTAAAGCAGAGGTACTGTGGCAGGGTTTTCACTCTGGATGTCCGTAATAGTGTCATATCTCTAATCATAATAATTACTGTTGGATATTTCAAGAGAGTGTAGACTATATACACTCAGCCTACATTTTTGTTACTCTAAATATTTCAAACAATTATTTTATTTTGAAAGTACTCAAACATACATTAAATACCATTTTTTAGAGTAAGATCTGTTAATATTTAACTTAAAAGTATTAATATATATTAACAAAGATGTGCCGTAGAAAGGGGAGGGAAAAGTCTATTTAAATTTTGCTAACTATCAAGGAGAGATACAATTGGCAAATCCAATTCAAAACATTTATTGGTTTCTTACGTAAATAACACGAAGAATGTACATGAATTAAACGTCTGGGGAAAATTCATAATGTAAATTTTTAAAGAGTAAGGCACATGCTTCTCACAAAAGAACCACTTGTGATCATTCACGCAGAGAAACACATGACATCATAGTGTACATTTTATTTATAAGGGATTAGTTGGTTCTATCCTGAGAACAAGTACAATGCACGTCAGATTTTCCCTGGGCTTCTGAGATTATACTATGACATTGATTTCTATACCTGTCATCATATTGTAACCTGAAAATGTATTGCTGACCTGGTAGGGCTACTATAGCACTAAGATTGCAAAAGATCATCACAAAAAGGTTGCAATTTATTATTACTCGTTCCCTACACTCTGAAAACCAATTTCCATTTTGCATCATTTCTCCTTTGATATTCAGACAGTTTCTAATGACTGAATTAAGCATATTCTACATAAGATTTTTAAAAAATATGATTGTAGGAGTCTAGTAATGGCAAATTAGTTAATTCGCACAAATGCTTAGCTAGAAAAGCTGAACAAAACAGAAAAAATATATTCTCCAAGGCATTAGAAAGCCAAAAAGTAGTGAAGAATTACCAGGCCAGGATCTGGAGAGGACTGAGGACCAAGGAGATGAGCCTGGCATTTGAAGTTTCTTATTTCCCGGGAGAGTTGAGAAATCTAGAAGAGGCAGCTGAGAGGCTAAGAAGCTGAACAGTGCTTTTGCTACTCTTGCAGTGCTAGAAAGAGAGGGGTTAGAGTACAGGGGGTGCTGGGTTCTTTTAGTTTGTGCTTTCATGCCATATCTGAATTTAAACCCAAATTAGTATCTACATTATATGAAAAATAGACTAAATGTTCCAATTTAGAGAAAAAGATTATCAGATTGAATTTAAAATGTATGTGTGTGTACATATATGTGTATATGTATGCTATCATAGACACACCTAAAGCAAAAAGATACAGGAAGTTGCAAGTAAAAGAATGATAAATGTTATGACATGAAACTCTAAACAAAAACAGTGTAACTACGTTAGTATAAAACACAATAAATGTGAAGGAAAAAAAACATTACTAGAGATAAAACAGCACATTTCTTGATGATAAAAATTCAATCCACCAGGAAAATATAATCATTCTAAATGTATATATACAATATAGCATGGCCTCATAATATATAAAACAAAAATTAACAGTAGTGTGAGGAAAAGTAGACAAATCTACAATTCTAACAGACCTCTTTTAGTAAATGTCAGTATGGACAAAATAACAAGATCAAGTTTAGTAAGAACTTAGGTAATTTGAACATATGTTTAACCAAGTTGACCTAACTGATAGATACAGAACACTATCATTTCAAGCCCATATAAATTCATTTTCAAGCACACAAAATTCACATTCATTTTGAGCACAAACAATTCATTCATAAAAATTGGTTGTCTCCTGAACCACAAAGTAAGTTTCAATAAATTTCAAAGGACTGACATCTATAGTATGTTTTCTGACCAATTAAGGTAAAATGAATTTTAAAATTTTTAGAAAATGTCCTATGGTGAAAATTAATCAGTATACCCCGAACCAATTATAAATTCAGTGCAATCTCAATAAAAATCCTAGCAGGATTTTGCTTTAATTTTTTTTGTTGTTTTGTAGAATTTGAGAAGCTGATTCTATATTTATATGTAAATAATGAAGGCCAAAATTATCCTGATATCAAGATTTATATAAAACTCTAGTAATTTAAACAATAGGATATTGACACAAGGATAAATAAACAGACCTACGGAACAGAACAGAGATCCAAGAAACACTCACTCATCTACGGACAGTTGATTTATAACCAAGATGGCACTACAAAACAGCAAAGAAGGGAAGATCAACAATTTGTACTGAGACAACTGGATGCCTGCATAGAGAAAAAATAAAACTTGACCATTATTTCACACCATATACAAAAATATGAAAGGCAAATTATATGGTTTTTATGAGAAAATATTAGAGAATATACTCATGACATTGGGGTAGGGAAAGTCTTCTTAAACAAAACATAAAAACTATGAAAGAAGGGATTGATGAACTGGACTACATTAAATTTATTCTAATCATGAAAGATCATGAAAGATCAAAGAGTTGATACATCGGACTACATTAAAGTTCAAGACTTCTGTTTTTCAAAAGACATCATAAAGAGTCTCAGATCCACAACAAATCAATGAGAAAAAAATCAATGCAATGGTAATAAGGGCAGCAGACTTAAACAGGTGCTTCACAGTAGAGGATATCTAAATGACTGGTGAATGTAAAAGGTGCTCAGCATCATAAGTAATGAGGGAAATGGAAATTAAAACCACCACGAGATACTACAACCACCACATGAATTAGCCAGAATGGAAAACTCTGATTCTATTAGTATTTGAAAGTATGTGGAACAGTGGGATCTCTAACACTGGTAACAGGAGTAATGTTAGGAGGAACAATATGGAAAATGGTTTAGAGCTATTTTTTAAATTTGAAGATATGTATACCTTATGACCCACCATTTCCACTTGTACGTATATAACCAACAATAACGTGTGCACATGCACTTCGAGAGACATGTTCAAGAATATTTATGGCAACGTTACTCATGATATCGAGAAACTGGAAACAATACAAATGTCGATCAATAAATGCAAAATGATAAATGATATCATTTTGTGTGAATGTTGCATATGCACACAATTGAGTTCTATGCAACAATGAATATGCGTGAACTACACTCAGATAACACCACAGGATGATGCTTGCAAACACAACTATTGACATAAAGAAGCCAGATCCAAAACAAAATCATATCAATTCAATTTACCTAGTCATTTAAATAGACAAAACTAAACTATAGGGATTATGGACGTGTCATTGGGTACAACTATAGAGAAAAGCAAAGAAATGAAAATAATATTAGTCAGGATATTAGTTAACTTTAGGAGGCAGAGAGAGGGCAATGACTGGGAGCAGGTGTGGGAGGTGGTTTCGGAGAGGTGACAATGTACTATTTTTTGACCTGGGTGGGTTACATGGACGTTCACTTTGTAACAAACCATCGAACTGTATTTTCATTTTGTGGGCTATTCTGTATGCATGTTATATTTTACAGTTTAAAATATTTTTAAAAATTACTTTCTATATTAGAACTGAAAATTTAAAATGTGTATGTTCCTAACACAAAGAAATGTTAAATGCCTGAGGTTATGGATACCCCAATTACCCTGATTTGATTAATTCACATTATATGTTTGTATCAAAACATCATATGAACCCTATAAAGATTACATCTATTATGTACCCATAATAATCAAAAATTTCAAAAAAAAGAATTAAATCTATATAGCTATTTGAAACTGCAAGGATGTGCTTGAAAATGAGTTAAAAATATATTGATATTGCAGCATTATTGGTGAATATTGGAGAATATTCACCAACAATTGAGCCAAAAAATAATAGTAATGAGAGCAAATATAATAATAATGGTATACACGTGCTTCAAGAGACATGTTTACGAATGTTTATGGTGACATTATTCATGATATCAAAAACAATGGCAAATATAATAATGATGGCTAAGATTTACAGCATTCAATATGTGTCAGGCACTATTCCAGACACTTTATATTTACTAACTCATTTAATCTTAAAAATCCTATAAAACATATAGAACAGAAATATCTGAATATATATTCTCTCTTTCAATCTGAATCACAGAAATACTATTTGTGACAAAATACAAAGCACAGGATAAACAGCTCCAACTGTAAGAGTCACCACTGCGCCCAGGGGTGCAACCTCCCCAAAAGTCACGGGTCACAGCAAACAAACAGAAACACTTGTCAAGGAGTTTATGCCCATAAACCAAGAAGAGATTAGAGATGTCAAAAGAGATTAAGTGTCTGTCCATCAGCTAAGGGTGGAGCCCAGTTAGGAAGCACTGTAAATAAATGAGTGAATTTAACAGAAGTTTTTCTAAAAAACTCCTATTATCTAATTAATCCCAATTTCGGATATCTCTTATCTTGCCTTAGAATTTTCCTTACTATTTGGATGTGGAATATATTTCTTTTTAATTTTTGAGATCCCAATATAGTGTTGAAATAACTTTTTCTTCTATCAGCCACTATGCCAAATGAAATGAGGCTGACCTTTATAGAATAGGAATAAGTGACAGCCATCAGATGTTCCATGATCAGAAGAATGAGTTCAACCAACTAGGGCATCATAATAAACATGTAAACCCTACAGCATGTTTGAGTTGCTAGGAAGACATTTTGATTCTTTTTTGATTCTGAGCTTAAAAACGCACTGAGAATTGTGTTTTAGTTTGTGACAACTGAAATATCCAGTCTACTATTTGGTAAAATAAAATCAGTTTCCTTAGATACATGGAATGGCATGGTCAACTAACTTGGAGTTGGTCGAATATTTCACTTTTCAATTCTCTATTTGAATTTGGTGTAGACACACTGCTCATTTGAATTCTTTGGCTCTCTCAACATATAAAATCACTGCAGATATAGAACACCATTCCTCCTATAACTTTAATAAAAAAAAAAATTGGTATGGACCTCCTACATGGTAATGCCACTTATAGAAGCAAGGTAATAGAAATCAGTAAATATATTAAAAGATTGTTCTGATAACTTTGACTAAAAGTTCATTCGAGAACAGTTCTATTTCATCTGAATTTATTGAAAAGTTTAAAACTATATTATCAAACTGTGCTGATGAAAACACACACAAGATAAAGTCACTTTACCAAGATCTGTTTTGCTAATGAATTGTTATTTACATTAGGGAATATTAATTCTATTTTCTTTTTTCTTTCTCTTTACTAAGAGTAATACAATCATTCTCACAACAGAAATATTGCAGTAATATAACAAAATCCATTTTTAATACTAAAGATGTATCAAAGTTGTATCTCTTTCACAATCAGAATGCTGTAGCATTCTGGTTCATGCCAACTTTTTGGCACCAGGGACTGGTTTCATGGAAGACAATTTTTCCACGCATGGGGGTGTAGGGTAGGGGATGGTTTTGGGATGATTCAAACACATTACGCTTATGGTGGAGTCAAACCTCTCTGCTAATGATACTCTGTATTTACAGCCGTTCCCCAGTGCTAGCATCACCACCTCAGCTCCACTTCAGTTCACCAGGCATTAGATTCTCATAAGGAGCCACAACCTAGATCCCTCCATGCGCAGTTTACAGTAGGGTCCGCGCTCCTATGAGAATCTAATGTTCCTGCTGATCTGACAGGAGGCGGAGCTTGTGCGGTGATGTGAGCGATGGGGAGCGGCTGTAGATACAGATGAAGCTTCACTGCTCACCCTCCGCTCACCTCCTGCTGTGTAGCCCAGTTCCTACCAGGCCACAGACGGCTGTGCAACCTGAGGGTTGGGGACCGCAGCTGTATGGTATGATCTAAACTTTTAAGTTAATAGACTTAATTTAAATTGGAAAGTTTAGAATATATCCTGAGTGTTCCTTCATCAATTCAGCACTGAGCTGTCTTTTGTAAACCCTACTATATATTTTTAATTAAATTTTCCTTTTGAGATAATTATAGATTATATGCAGTTTTAAGAAACAATACAGAGATCATCTACCACTTACTCTTGTTCTTCCAGTGGTAATATTTTGCAAAACCATAGTAACAATGTCACAACCAGGATAGTGACAGTGACATAGTCAAGACATAGAGCATTTCAGTCGCCACAAGGATCCCTCACGCTGTCCTTTTATAGCCACACCCACTTCCCCTTTGTCCTTCCCCTGCCCTACACCTACCACTGACCTGTTCTTTGTTTCTCCAATTTTGTCATTTCAAGAATGTTACGTAAATGGAATCATACTTATGCAACCTTTTAGGATTGGCTTTTTCACTCAGCATAATTCTCTGGAGACTCATCCAAGCTGTTGTGTGTATCAATAATTTGTTCCTTTTATTGCTGAGTAGTATTCCATTGTATCGATGCACCAAAGTTTGCTTAACCATTCACCTGTTGAAGGACATCTGGGTTGTTTCCAGTTTGGGCTGTGACAAATAAAGGTGCTATAAACATTCATGTAAAGGTTTTTGTATGAATATAAGATTTTATTTCTCTGGGATAAATGCCCAGGAACACAACTGCTGAGTCATATAGTAGCTGCATGTTTAGTTTTTTAAGAAACTGCCCAACTGATTTCCAAAGTGGCTGTACCATTTTACATTCCCACCAGCAACGTACAAATGATCTAGTTTCTCCACATCCTAGCCAGCATTTGGTGACCTCTTATATTTTTTTAATGTAAAAAACTTGCTAGGACATGAATATTCATACAATGCATTTGTGTAAGTAATTTCATTTCCTTATGAAATGATTAGTTCAATTATAGGTGAATATGACATGAACAGTTACCAAAAAAATTAATTAAAATTGAAACCAGTAAAATCAGACCAATAAAGTAGGTGACAATTACATATCCTGTATCTCTTTCACAATCAGAATGCCGTATGGTCTGATCCAAACTTTAAATTAATAGACGTCACCTGGTGACCTAATAGAATTTTTATGAATCAATGACTTATCCCCCACTTAAAAAATACTCTTGACAAGCTCATCTTCACCAACCACATCTGAAGTTTACAGGTAGACCAATTTTTTTGTTTTGGTCAAAAGAAATCAATCTATCAGCATGACTATAAATGTCTGAAATCAGAGTGCTATCACATATAGTCACTTCCTTGTCTTTTCTGTCATTTCATTCTCTTTATTTTCTTGCATATGTATTTATCAAAGCCAGTTGCAACCTCTCAAACACAATTGTCAATAGAAGTGTTGCTAATCATTTGAAAAGGCTCAGGAAAAAGATGTTGTAATCCATCTAGACTCAACTCACTACCTTAAGAAATCCATGGGATTACTTGCCTATTCAGTTATTCAGGGAGTTAAACCCCGGCTTTGCTATAATAAAAGCTTGCTAAAATGCCTTTTGTCCTCTTACTGGAATATACATTCTCACATGCAAAACTGAGGGGCAGGAAGCAATGACAGGAAGAGGGAAGATAGCAACGCAAACTGAGAATAACCAGAACTTGCTCTCTTGTGTTTTAAGTTAGCCTGTGCTCTCCATACCTTGAGAAGCATCAAATTAAAAGAATGTGACTCAAGATCACAAAAAAAAGCAACCACATAGATTTACAGGCCTGCACGTAAGTCCGTGTAGTTGCACAGCTCCAAGCAGAAAGTTTATGTTCATTTAAGAGTGGAAAATTTTCAAGTCCTTCCAGAAGCACCATCTGTTTCTACTGCTGGTCTTGGTTTGAATTATTTATTACAGTAACCTCAGATTTATCAGGTTAACCTTTGGATTGCCTTCTAAAATCGGCTATTGAATATTTAGAACTTTTTAGTAGGACACAAAAATTAATTTAGCACCTTAAGGTCTTTATCGTAACAAAAATAACAGGAAAAAAAATTGTATTATCACATTTGAAAGGTTTGATATATAATTGGCCCACAAGATGGCGCTAAGGTGATTACTTTTTTTTTTTTTTTTAAAGATTATTGTTGCAAATTCCAAACTAAAAAAAAATTTAAAATTTCCCACCGCAGTTATCACAGGATATCTGCCTTATCAGTCTGTTAATGAGGAATGGAAAAAAAACAGAGTTCCCAAAATCAAAGCCAGGACTATAAAAGCTGACAAACAGCTTTCTGTGAATCTTTATGATCTGGTAAGTCTCAGTATCTTAAGAAAAATACAAGTGACTTCTTAGAAACAAAGTGAATGATAAACTGCATGCTAGGAACGAATTAAATACAGAAACATTGGGGAAAATTAATTTCCAACGACAGCAGAGATGTAAAGAGATGTTAAATTACATTAATCTCAGTGAGAGTTATTTTTAAGAAATGGAGACAAGAAACCACAGTTTTTTGCATAAGAACTCCATTTATACCTTCTTTGGTTTTTTCAGACTGGGAGACAACATAGTCCAGCTAAAAATAGACAAATTTAATTGACTAGTCAATTCCCACCTTCTTGACCTAAATCACCATTCTTGGTACCTACAGACCCTTAACACAGCTGATCCAATTCAATGGCATTTTCTCAAGCTCCTAATTGGCTGATGGCCTTAGAGAGCGTTGGGTGTCATACGGCTGCAGTTCCTTCTACAGGAAGGTATCAGCTCTTCTTTCTTTATTTCTTCTGGTCCAGTCAAGGTTCTGTGTTCTGGTTTAAGCTTTCCCCCATTCATACTTAATACTTTTTTACTACTTAGGACAACAAGAACTAAGAAGCAATTATTCCCCATTTTTCTTTGCTCAAAAATGTCATTTTAGTGAATAGTAGGTAAATATTTAAGTTTATTAGCACAAAGTTACACAAGAAAAAATAGAATGGAATCCTGGCGGCTTTTGAAAACATAAAAAGCAACCTAGAAGAGATATCCGAGTCCCACAAGATCAATTTTTTTTTCCTAATGGGAAACATTTCAGAGTATGAGTCATATGTAACTTGGCTAGGAGTTTTAAATCTTTGAATCTTAATCCTTTGAATCTTTATGAAGTCGAGTCCTTAAAGGAACGCATTCCATGCCTAACTCCTGAAAGACCTCTTCCAGATTAAAGTACAGCATCAATTACACGTGGCCATCTTGAAATTCTGTGTTACTGAGCAAAATTTGCAGAATTCATTTCTTAATTCCCAAGTTAAGTAGTTAATGGAGGGAAAGACGTATTTCCCTCTTGGGGTTCCACTTCAGTTTGGTGGCTGTTTAGTAATATTTATAGCCATAGGGAAGAGGAAATAATTGGAGTGCAGCGTCTCCATCATTAGTTCTTTGTTCACTAAACACTACTGGATCTCTAAAGTATGTTAGGCACATAGGAACCCAGACAGAAAACAGGAGCGAGTTGCCCCAACATCCACAGCAGAAGCGCAACCCACCAAAGAGCATTGGCTCAGGAAGACAGAGACAGTATGTGATGCAAGAGAACATCCAATGCAGTTGAATACGACAGACACTGGAAATTTGAGGCATTGTGTATTCAAGGATGAATAAGATGCTATCTCTATCTCCAAAGCTGTCAAAATCTAGCTGGGAAATAAGCACGTATGGAATTGCAACGGCTGCTGTCATTGTGCAGCTCATCAGACCGCGAGGACGTAGGTCTGAGACGCAGTGGGTGAGGGACACCAACTGCGTGTCTGCCACCCTCAAACAAGAACTGCTTGGAGCTGCTTGCTGAGCGCTGTCTGCCCACGGTGAGTCACAACAAAGAAGGCTGAGATCTCCTTCAGGTCTTAATACATGACTTGCGATCTTTCCAGCTTAGGCAAGAAAACAACATCCACAGAACAGTGGAGAACAGTGCACGTTAGCCTCTCTGATGCTGACTCCAAACTATGCACACTCAAATAGCTGACGATCTGTTTAAGCCCCGGTAGTCTAAGAAGACAGTTTGGAGTAAGGCAGTTTCTACCCTCTCTACTCTATGGAAGCTGCAAAGAGGTGGAAACAGGTGAACGAAGGGACTGTGTACAGAGATGAAGGGACAGTGAACCACGCAGGGACTTACAACAGCTGGAAGCTGTTACTACTCTGCTGCCTGAAGGAGTGAGAAGAGGTGGTCTGAAATCCAGAGACAGCTGTGTCCCAGGGTGAGGGCCACCTGACTGGTCCATGACTGCATGAAGAAGGAAAGAAGCAACTGCCAAAACCATGGCCCAGAAGTTAGGGGATGTGCAGTGAGGAATAAATGCCTCCTTCTCCTCCCACCCTCCAATCTCCTGCTTTTGTCTCCATTGACCAAGCCCAGTTGGAAGCCAGAGACAGAAGAGCCCAGGTGATGCGGTCCATAGACTTAGAAGGGCGAAGAATAGCTCTTCAGGGGCAAACAGAGAAACACCAGGAAAATTATCCTAGAAAGCTACAAGGCTCAGGATTCTTCATCTAGATTATTACCATTTCCCAACTATTCTCTTTTCTTCGCAGTCAGCCCTCCAGCCCATGTAAAGTTTCCATAAATATTGTTTAAATTCTTTTTTAATCGAATTCACACATGGGAAAGGAATTTTCTGCCAGCCTCCCAATCACTATCTCTGTTTCACTGGTCTCTTAGCACTTATAGCTCTCTAAAATTATTGTGTTTTATGTTTATCCGCTTATCATCTATCTCTCCCAAATAAACTTAAGCTCCCTGAGAACAGTAAACTGCGTCTGGTACAGGTCAGGCACTCAGTTATGAATGAATGAATGAGTGGATGAATGCACGTGAGTGATCACATTCGCAAACAATGTCACAGGTACATAATGAATCAGCCACGGAACCTGAGCTCGAGGAAGCAGAAATTAATTCATCATTTTAATAGCCAACATCTGAACCTCCCTCATCTTCAGGGGTAGTTCCTCAAGGTATGTAGGTTAGTATTATTGGTAGGATGCAGAGTCCTCTTTTTTTTTTTTTTTTTGAGACAGGGTCTCACTCTGTTGCCTGGCCTGGAGTGCCATGGTGTCAGCACTGCAGCCTCAAACTCCTGGGCCCAAGCGATCCTCCTGCCTCAGCCTCCCGAGTAGCTGGGATTCAGGCATGCGCCACCATGCACGGCTAATTTTTCTATTTTTTATTTAGTAGAGACAGGATCTCACTCTTGCTGAGGCTGATCTTGAACTCCTGACCTCAAGCAAACTGCCTGTCTCGGCCTCCCAGAGTGCTAGAATTACAGGTGTGAGCCACTGCGCCCGGCCCTCACCTTTTATTACAAGAGCAAAATGGCAAAAATCACCAGTTTCTCTGCCCAGTGACAGCCAGAACTTGGGCATGTCACCTACACCCAGCCAATCAAATCCTTACACTCTGACCCTTGCAGGAGGGACAAACAGAAACATAATCCAATCACAAGACTTCCCGCCTCAAGAATCTATCACTGATGCCTTTTAAGGCATTTCCTATGAAGTACGTATTTCTTGGGCTGATATGCCAGATTCTTCAGATTCTTCTTGTCTAGCGTTAGACTAATTAAGAGGTGGAATCAGAGTTCAATGTCAGGTCTGGCCAACAAAAAAAACCATGTTCTGCCCATATGTCCTTATTGTCTTTTCAATGAATGTTACTTGTGGTATTTAAAATGAGTAAATGAGTCAAAAGGAAATAGTCAGTCGGGCAGACAGGTTTATATTTGACCCTACGATCTAGGGAGTCATGTCATTACTCACTGAGGTCTTATAAAACACACGTCTGCGGTCCACCTACCCCAGTCATTCCCGGTACTGGTTTGTAATACTCCAGGATTTCTCTACTTATCTCTCAGGGTATCAAGAAACTGTCAAAACAAAATTAACATCCCTAATTTAAAAAAATATATCTTAAGACTTTGTAAAAGAACTCAAGGAACACAGCCAAATAAGTAACAAAACATTGCAACTCTTAAATTGCAGGAAGGCAACAATCTTTATCTATTATAGCTGAGAAAACTGATGGCTAAATGTCAGGGAAATCGCTGCTTGAATCAACAGAAAGATTATTTGCCTGATGCTATAGCTCCATCCAGTGGCAGCTGAGGATGACCCAGGCCAGCAGGCCTCCAGCCATAAAAGAAAACAAATAAAAGAACTCAGCAGGGAGGGGACTTCCACAAATAGGCCCCGAGCACACTACACATGACAACCACACTTGTACCAACGTGCATTATTTCAGAGTATTCAAAGAGTCTCAAAGCTGCAAGACCATTTAGGATGAGGAAACTAAATCATTCAAGACACCATAGTTAGGTCTGTAATGTGTAAAGAATATGGTGCAAAGTGACCCACTGTTCAGAAAGTTCACTCTACATAAATAAGAACCCTGAAACTGACTTGTCCACTTTTATGAATAAAAGTGGGTGACGCCAGGTGCCGTGGCTCACGCCTGTGATCCCAGCACTTTGGGAGGCCGAGGCGGGAGGATCGCTTGAGGCCAGGAGGCCAGGAGTTCAAGACCAGCCGGGGCAACATAGCAAGACTCTGTCTCTAGAAGGAATGAAAACAGATAAATAAATAAATAAATAACAGTTCTCTATGTTCACATCTGTGGCTTTGAACCAAAACACAATTCAGTGCCATGTAACTAGTGTGGCCCTTATAACTAGTTAGGGACGCATGTCTGCTCACATCTTGTGTTTTTCTGCGGAATCGCTCGCTCCTTTGCTTGCTTTGATTATCAGAAAGTCCATTATCTCTCTCTTGAGACCCACCCTTCACTGTCACTCTGAGCCTCCCGGGCCCGGCACGGCTGTAGTTTCTCTAATTGTCACGAGGAGGCGCTGTTGGCCATCCGATCCGTGTCCCCGCTCTGATGGACGCGTCCACGCGGCGACAGAGTCCTTTCCAGCACCAGCCCCTGCATCACTCCACACCTGCGTGTCATGTCAAGTTCTTGGATCTCCTACTCGGATGTTCAGTCTTTTTTTTTTCCCCCCAAAGCATGTAAATTAGGCCGGGGCGGCTGAGTCAGGAGAGGTGACAGCCTCAGCCACCTACTGTGCCAGAGCCAGCCCCCCCCAACCAACGACTTGCAGACAGGGGCCCCCGGTTCGAATATGGCTCCTTGATGTTTTGCTTATCCACACGGTGTTTGGAGACGCACATAAAAGTTTTCACGCAAACAAGCTGGATTTCCCTTGAATGCTATTGCGACACTGAGCTCCCACCTGGCAGGGCAACGCCATCTGGAGCTGAGTTGCAGGTGTCACCGTCCCGCTCCCGCACACCAGGCTGCTCCAGGCGAGCACCCCACTGCACACGCCGCGTTCGCGCACGTTCTCGGCTGTTCT
>CM052456.1:3393889-3425362 GCA_028533085.1 Varecia variegata
AAAGGAGATAAAGTATAAGAAAAAAAAAGAAAAGAATGGACAACAGGAGATGGGAAATAGCAAGTTCAGTGGAGAAGGTGAGGGAGCAGAAGTAACGAACGCATTTATTAATAGCAGTGTGACCTCAGGGTCCACAGAGAGGAACACTAGGAAAACAAGCCAGTTTGTTCCCTGAGCTCAGGGCTAGGACATGAGGTTCCCATGGGAAGTCGGGGATGGCTGAAGCTGAAATCAGGCCACGCTGGAAGTCTGTCCAGTTTGTCTGTGTACCAAGCAGTCAGTAGTCTAGGTCCCCTTCCCACCTGATCCCACCCACCCAGGACCAGAAATTGACCCAGAGAAGCACTAGACTAGTGAAACCAAAACACGGCGTGGGGGCTGGGCAGCTGAAAATAGAAGAGGGAATTAAGTGAAAATCTGAATACTGAAAGCACAGACTTTCAGCTGCTTTTTCTAGTCTATTTCCAGAATGGTTGTTCTCAAAACAGCAGTGAGACTGACACACCACCTCCCTCACGTTTATTCCTCCCGCCCTAATTCACGCTGCATTTAAGTGTATTCAAAACCTTGTGTTGAGAGGCATGTGACAGTGACGCCCTGAGATTTGGAGAAATCAGCAAGAGGATCTCAACAAACTTGGCAAATGACAAGCTGAGAGAATTATTAACTGCAGGAAGAAGCAGTATGTGAGAAAGAGGTGGGGTGTCGTGCACAACAGCCCGTAACATTTTCACAGCCTCCATAAGGTACACAATGAGTGTTGACTGAGCCAAAAACGATAGTTTAACTGTGTTGGGGGATGGGGGAATGTTCTAGATATGATCACTTGGCCTTTAATGTATATTCTCACTCCCTTGATCACAGAGGCTGGGGAGCTGAAAACACCACGGTTCCCAAAAAGTCTTACAGCTACAGCTCTGGACAGGATTTAAATTCTGTCGTGAGATGCAATCATTTGAGATTTGGAAGGCAGAAGTGAGGCAAAGGCCATTTCCTTGTGGCTGTGGTTGCTGGTAAACAAGGTTAGACAGATAAGAATGTTTGCTGTGGGCAAGCTGCACATTCCAGTGTCTCTCCGGGACTTCACGGGTGCAGGGTGTCTGCAGAGGTGACAGCAGCACCTTCTTGAGCTGTGTCAACATGACACGGTATGGACCCAGTAGCCCTGTGGCAGCCTTTGTGCCCCATTCAACTGCTGCTTTCCCCACTCCCTCACCCCAACAATTTGGTAATCACCGAAGAATTCCCAGAACGGTTGCAGTTCCCTAAATTGAACACTCACTGATACAGAGAGACAAAACTAATTCCCAAATGACAAACTGAGAAAGAGCATTACGAGCACATTATTTAGAAATCCAGAATTACCAGGGAAATGAGCTAGCAGACTAGACGTGATTAACCTTGGAGAGCAACACTGGGAATACGAAGAAGTGAATGTAATTTATAAGTTATATTAATTAAATTATAAATTATATTTAGGGATCCTAAAAGGATAACTTGGATCTGACCTCATTCGTATAATCTTGTTGTAACGTTAAAAATAATATTACCGCAGGGCAGTTTTAAACACATTCACATATGCCAATTTTCTTCTCTGAAAGAGTTTCTTACGTCAGGTTTATTGTAGGAATATGGCCTCAGGAAGAAGTATATCCAAGCCTTTCGCAATATACGTCTCACCATACATTCCTTCACTGGCCTCTGAAAACAAAATAAATAATCAGTCTGTGCTAATACAAACAGGATGTTCTGAGGCTTTCTTTTTAACCCATATACAGGTAGTCTAACTCTCCCTCCGTCATTTCTAAGGATTTTCAGGAAGCTTACGTTTCTGTGATCACTTTTGGTTCTGTTTCTACTGAATGACCGTTTTGCATTTGCTAACTCTTATCAGCCTGGAGGGGGTCACACAAGGAGCTCAGCTACTTTTCTTACTTTTCTCCATCCTACCCCATAATCCCCAATAAAAAACACATACTTTCCCACAAGCTTTTGAGAGAAGTTGACTTTGCTGAAGTTTTAGGAAAATGGAAGGAATTTACTTTGGAGAGATAGAAACATCTAGAACAATACAGTTTTAAATTCCTAGTCCTAAAAAGTCTTGTAATCATTTCTGCAACTTGGCCTACAAAAACTCCTGCCGTGAGAAACTCAAGCTTCTAGCTATTCTCTCTTCTGGACTCCACCCCTCATAGAAAAAAGAAAGTCATATCTTCTTATACAGAAAGATTAAAGTCACTCCAACCTTCTCCTTCAAACTCATCCGATGGCCGCCCAGTACATAAAGGGTGAATAGAAACTTTGAAATTGCTGTTGTTGGATCAGCCAGAGGACATTCTCAGAACAGATCCAAATCTTTCCCCATTTTTGATCCCAAGGTAGGTTACTGGGAGAGAGGTTTTAATTCAAATTACATGAAGACTGACCTCCTGGTTATCAGAAAAATCAAATAATAAAAGTAATGCCAAGAAGAAATTATAATGTGCCATATTTGAAAATATTATGAAAAGATAAATAGCAATCTCTCCTACATGGAGTACATAAAATAAGATTAGGTAAAGAAACACAACGTTATTCTCGAAAATAAATCTCTTACTGTGTGTGTGCATGCATTTCCATGTGTTTTTATTTAATCATGTCTTTAGATCATTAACAGTTTGTCCACTTTGGCAAATATATCATCGACAAAAATCTCTCAATTCTGTCTGTGATTGTTAATTTCCATGTAAACAGTCAGTGGACTATAACAGAACTCTAAAATATTTTCATTCGGTAGGCTAGATTCTGAAACTAAAGAAGAGTAAATATCTTTTTCTTTTGAAAAATATACACATTCAATATTTCTGGATTCACTTTCCTCATCAAAGATTGAGGCATGCAGATGAAGGCAGCTGAAAACCGAAAGCTTAAACTCCTTGAATACTTATCAATTCATTTTACTTATTAGTGAGAAATATGTATATGAATTTGTGACGTTTGGGCTTTTTAAAACAACTTTATTAAAGAGACATAATTTATATATCATAAAATGCACCCATTCTAAGTGTACAATGGTTTTTAGTAAATTTATAGAGTTTTGTAACAGCCATCACTATCCAGTTTTAAAACATTTCTATTACTTCAAAAAAGGCCCTGGTGCCTGTTTGCAGTCACTTTAATTCCCACTCTCAGCTCCAGGAAACAACTGGTTTAGTTTTTGTGTTTATAGTATTTGCCTTTCCTTAAGATTTCCTGTAAATAAAGTCATACAATATGATAGTTTTCTGTGTCTAGCTTCTTTCACTTAACATAATGTTTTAGGCTTCATCCTTGTTGTAGCATGTATCAGTAGTTATTCCTTTATATTGTTGAATAGTATTCCATTTTATAGATACAGCACATTTTGCTTATCCATTCATCAGTTTATGGACATTTGGGTTGTTTCACTTTTTGGCTATTATATTATAAATAATGCTGTTATGAGCATTCATGTGCAAATTTTTTATGTGGGTACCTGTTTCCAATTCTCTTGGATATATACACCTAGGAGTAGAATTGCTAGGCCATCTGGTAATTCTATGGGTAAGTTTTTCAGGAACCACCAAACTGTTTTCCAAAGCATTTGCATCAATTTTGCATTCCCAACCAGCAATGTATGAGATTTTCAATTTCTACACATCTTAGCAAAAACTTGGTATTATCAGTCTTTTTTATTATGGCTATTTTAGTAGGAATGTAATAATAGCTTGTTGTGGTTTTATTTTGCATTTCCCTAATGACTAACGATATTAAGCATTTCTTCATGAGCTTAGTAGCCATTATATATTTTATTTGTGAAATGTCTATTCACATATGTTGCCCATTTTTAATTGGATAGTTTGTCTTTCAGTTATTGAGTTACAAGTATTCTTTATATAGTCTGGATGCAAATACTTTACCAGATTTATTACTTGCAAATATGTTCTTCTAATCTGTGGCTTGTCTTTTTATTTTTTAATACTGTCAGGTTTAGAAATGGGAAAAAAAATGTAACAGACTCAATATTATGTGAGAAATGTACTTGCTCTCCTAATAATGTTATTCTTTTAAATCCTCAAACACAACTGAGAGTTTCTGAGTAATAATACAGAATTTGAAAACTAGAGTTAAAATTTACTCCCTAGAGGATGAACTATAGCACAGGAAAAGCCTTTTATAATAATATATTTTGATATAAGACTAACAGTTTACAGCTGACTGGCTGGGGGAGGAGAGGCCTGATTTGTAGCATTTCCAATTTCCATTGCATAAATACTCCACCAGAAACAATTTCAAGGTACTAATGGTTTTATAACCAGCTCAAAAAATTCCTGAATATTTAGCTATTGACTCTAGAGAGCCAGAAGGAGTGATCTCTAGCACACCACTGAAAATCCATGATTGAACTAGGAGCAAGAAATCTTGAGGCGAAATGCCCTTAAAAAAAAAAAAAAAAAAGACAGACGCTTTGGAGGAATTTGCAGATAACCAAGAAAGATGGCACTGATCCTTCACATATGAATGAAAAGAAGATTAGTTTGTAAAAAATCTAAGTCTACAGACTATAAAAACATATAAACAAGAAGCTCGACAAAGGGTGAAAATGAAAATAAAATTATTCTCTGCAGCAGAAAAAGGAGACCAATTTACAACAGCGCTATCACTATTGCTAATCTAGCAACCAACTGAAGCGAACTGTGGTAAGTCTGAGGAGTTAGTTCCTTCCGCGAGGTCTGGATGGTGCCGGTCCCTCCCGGGGACCTCTGGGAGCCACAACCCTGGCCTACCCCATCAGAGTATCGCACCCCTTATCCTCTCACCGTGGTTCAGCAAAGAGCAGAGGAGCCAATCCTTCCAGAACTCTCCCTGGAGCTTTTGCAGGAAGGAGTATGAAAAAGGTGTATTCTCTTGGCTGGGATCAGTAGGCATGAGGACAATGTAGGCCAGGAGTTGGAGTTTGCTCAATCACTCTTCTCCCACCACTACTTAGTAGCCTTGGAGTCCATTGGGAGGGCTAAAAAAAAAAAAAAAAAAAAAAGCAATTATACCATCTCTTTCCCCAGTGCAAGGTATCCCCCGCTAGCTGCAGTGATTATTCCAGAAGTAATCTACTCAAGGCAAAGCTCAGGCCTTTCCATCAGCAGTTAGGGAACCATATGCTCTCTTCCTCAGGGAGTGATCCCGTAGCCTAACCTGACGGTAAACCCAAGACGTGGAGGATGGCAAAGCCTGGAGAATCCCAGAGCAAGATCCAGAATTCTAATAGCCACTCAAAGATGGTTTTACTTCTTCACTTTTTACGTGAACAAATAAATCCCTTTTCTTAAGCCAGTTTAAATTCAGTTTTTGTTTTATTTGTTCTGTTTGAGACAGGCTGTCACTCTCTTGCCCAAGCTAGAGTGCAGTGGTGTCATCGTAGCTCACTGCAACCTTAAACTCCAGGGCTCAAGTGATCCTCCTGCCTCAGCCTCCCAAGCAGCTGGGACTACAGGCACGCACCACCATGCCCAGCTAATTTTTTTTTTATTTTTTTTGTAGAGACGGGGTCTCACTATGTTGCTCCGGCTGGTCTCAAACTCCTGGCCTCAAGCAATCCTCCTGCTCTGGTGCGAGGATTACAGGCATAAGCCACCACACCCCACCTAAATTCAGTTTTCTACTGCAACAAAAGAACCCTATTGGGTTCAACATCTTTCTGCCCTGGTTTTTTGGTTGTTTTTGGTTTTGCTTAACTTTGCTATGCCATCTGACAGTGCCAAAATTTTGTGATCCTGGGCTTCAACCACTCATCCGTCTTCTCCAGTTTAAAGTCATCCAGCGTGTCCGCGACAGCAGGCACATTGCTATGGATCCAACGGCATCTCTCCTTTATCACCAGCAACCTCTTTTCACGCACGCCTCTGTAACCCAGTTTGGACTGTTTATCTTTATTCCAACCTTATGCACCATCAGAGCATTGCATCTCTAATTACCCACTACTCATTATGGAGAACTCTGGCACCACACGTAAAAGACACCCTGCCTTGGAGGTCACCCCAGGCTCCTGTGACTTTTCCAGGTTGAGCTCTTAGGACACAGCTACTAAGAAAAGCAATCGAATATCTGCAACAGCGCTTTCTACCTTTTTTGACAACTCCATTTCAATTATTTTCAAATGCTCGCTTGGCCATGCCTGCTCCCCAAACGTTAGCATCTCCCCAGGTGTACGTGCCACGTAGTAATCCCAATTTTAATTCAATCCACAGAAATTGAGTGCTCTGTCCAAATCCACAGTGGCAAAATCAGGCTTGGAATTCAACTTTCTAAAGTCCAGAAGAGACTTTAGTTTAGACTTTGGTTAATTTCTACAATTGATGGAATTGTCCATAATAGCCCTCATTGGCCAAACTCCATGGAGAACTTTATATTTGATTCTGGAGGTGACACTTTAAGCAGAATACTGATATATAAATACATTCTAAGAGTGAAGAATCCAAAAGGCATTATCAGGTGTGGAAAGTAAAGGGACTAAGAATGTTCTGTCTGGAGAAGAAAATTCTTAGGAGAGAGCAGACAACTGTCTCAAATATCTAAATGTCTGGACTGTGTAAAGGAAACCAGATTTATTTCATGCTCCTCATGAGGAGGATTGGGAACAATGAGTTAAAGGAGCAATTAGCAGGCCTGGTGCAGTGGCTCACATCTGTGATCCCTGCACTTTGGGAAGTAAAGATGGGAGGATCACTTGAGACCAGGAGTTTGAGACAAGCCTGGACAACACAGCAAGACCCCTGTCTCTACAAAAAAATTTTAAAAAATCAGCCAGGCTGGTAGTGCCGCACAACCGTAGTCCCACCTACTGGGGAGGCTGAGGTGGGAGGATCCCTTGAGCCCAGGAGTTCAAGGCTGCTATGAGCTATGATCATTCCACTGCACTCCAGTCCAGCCTGGGCAGCACAGTGAGACCCTGTCTGTAAAAAGATAAATAAATAAAAATTAAAAGGAGCGATTAAGTCAATCTGGGTTAAATGCATATAATAAATGAGATTTTCAATCATTAGAATTGTTCCCAAATATAACAAGTTGACTTGTGAGGGAGTGAGCTTGCATTTGTAAAAAAACTTTAAGCAACAGTTAGATGCCCACCTGTCAGGGATGCTGGAGATATACACTCTCACTGGAATTTATCAGATGGCTTTTAAGGGCCCAGATCTTTTTAAAATTCTTGAATGTGTCTCAAGTAAAATCTTAATAGGCGTCTTCTCAAACTTCAGTGTGCACGTGTATCACCTGGAGCGTGAGTTAAAACATACATTCAGGGCCCCACCCCTCAGATTCTGATCCAATAAGTCCAAGATGGGGCCCCAAAATTTGCTTTTTTAATAAGCTCCCAAATGATGCTGATTCTGCTGTTCCAAGAACCATGCTTGGCATAGCCCTGCAAAGCATAATTATTTATTAGATATTTTTGAAGAGATGAAAGAAAATCAAAAGGCTTTGGCAAGCAAAAAGAAGTGAAAAGTAATGTATACTTGGCGTTCATATCGGAAATAAGATAGTGTAATGACTACTTCAAAGGGAAAAAAAAATCCTTCCAAAATATAGACCACATCTACCCAACAGTATGAAAACATTTGGAAAGGAAATTAATTGGTACATATGGCTGTGGGTGTTCATTTCTAACCACACGAAACATTGCATCAAAGCCTTTCTTTCAAACATTTGATTAAGTAATTCCAAGAAGATGATGCCATTTAAAAATCTTCTGTTTGGGGGCCAGGGACCCACCCAAGCTCAGGTATCTCTTCCACTTGTCTCCAAGGCCTTCTCTAGCAACTCCACCCAGACCACTGACAAAACTCAGGGTGAGCTTGTCAGTTAGGAGTGAACGAGAGTTTTTTACGACAAATAGTACAATTCAGTTTGTGACTGTCTTTACCCTTGAAGTGGAGATCTGAGGCAATCATCTTAAAAATATAAGCTCTTCAGTGTCAAGTTCAAAGGAAATCCTTATCCATCTTTCAAGGTTCGTCTTAAAGTGCACTCCATCATTAAACCCTTCCTGATTCCATCAACAGACTGTGAGTGCCAAATCCTAATCTCACTTTCAGATCTCTTAAGACGGTACCTACTAATTCTGACTTTTAATGTTATGTGGATCTAATCATGCAGGGAGTGAGACAGAAGTATAATACAAAGAATTATTAAACTCTGATAAATGACTATACAGAAACAAATACAGTATCAGAAAACTATGAGGTACCCCAGATGGGTACCGATGGAGAGTAGCCAAGGAAGAACAAAGTTGGAAGGGGTGCTCTCCCCAAAGCTGGGGTTCAGACCTCGCTGGGGAAAGTGTGGTTCAGCTTGAGGACAGACACAGAAAAGTTCAATATCATCAATTATAAGGGAAATGCACACATATCAAAACCTCAATGATCGGCAACTTCACATCCACTAAGATGGCTATAATCAAAAAATACTAACAAGTGTTGGGGAGAGAAGTTGGAACCCTCATGAATTGCTGATGGGAATGTAAAATGGTACAATCACTTCAGAAAATAATCTGGTGCTTTCTCAAAATGGTAACCGTAGAATTGCCATATAACCCATCAATTCCACTCCTAGGCATATGCAACAAGAGAATTAAAAAAATATATGTCCACACAAACACCTGACGTGAATGTTTACAGCAGCATTATTCGCAATAGTCAAAAAGCGGAAACAACTCAAAAGTCCATTAATTGATGAATGGCTAAACAAAATGTTGTACGTCACATACAATGGAATACTTTTCTGTGACCATTAAAAGGACTTAAGTCCTGAGACATGCCACACACAAAAGGCCACGTTTTGTATGATTCCATTTCTATCAAATGTGGCAGGAGGTGGGGAGGGAGAATGACTGTGAATGGATAGGGAATTTGGGGAGGGAGAGACAAAAATGTTCTGGAAATTAGAAGAAATGATGCCTGTACAATATAGCACATATACTAACAACTATTGAATTGTACACTTTAAAAGAAGCCCTGGGCTTCCAATTCCTCAACTGTGAAATAGCAAAGTTGGGACAGATGACCTCAGTGTCTGCATGCTCCTATCATTTGCTCTAGAAAATTAGCTTTAAAATCAAAATTGCAAAAACCTTTAATGTTTATAAAGACATAAATTATTATAAGAATTATTTTCTGCCAAAAATACTTCTTATTAAGTGTGGGTGCAACTGCATGCTATGGTTTTCTTTTTCTCCTGATACAGCCTGTATCTCTTTCTCACTGGGTAAAAATATATAATTCTGGGTGAAATATTATTATATGTGAATTTTTCGATATTATTTGAAGGAATTCTTTACCCACTTAACAACTTAGGCCTTCTAATTCTATACATACTTGTACACACTTTGATTATATAGAGTTCATTTTTCTCTGAATAAAGTTAAAAGACTGGCAGCTAAAAAAAGCAAGAGCTATTTCTGGCAGCCATCTCCCGGGACTCGGCTCCCTAGTTAGACAGTTATTTAAAATTGAGCAATTTTACTGTCTTTTTTTTCCTAATAGCTATCATTTTTAAAACTCGTCGCACTTTTCTTTAAAGAAACACAGACACTCAAACAAATCTCGCCCAAGCGGTCAGTGGGTTCCGTTGAAACACAGCAGATACTCTTCTATCTATCTATATTTGGGTTTATGTATATATTTAGAGTCTTCATCCTAGGGAACTAAGTGATTTGCACTCTGAAAGCATGTGCTCTTCTGTTAGTCATTTTAAGAAACTTTTTTTTTCCTTCCCACTTCAAAAAAAAATATATATATATATGGGGGCTAAGAATGAAGAAATAATTTGATTAGGAGCAGGAAGGGAGGGTAACCAGAGAGAGAAAATCACAGCAAACCAAGTTCCTCAATCTGTTGTACCCATCCATCTGCTCCCCCAATCCTGTTGTCCACAGCCTGCTCATCAAGCCCTCCGCTTTTCCTCTGTGTACCCACAGATGCTACTCAATGTTTACTTTATTCTGCTGTGCGTTATATTAGTTAAATGTCTGTCTCCCCGACTAGAACTGGATTTCCTTGAGTAGTGACCAGGATTGCTAGTCACACTGCATAAAAATCCAGTCATTTCCCAATTTAAAACACTCCTAATTCTCCTAAAATGGGAAGGGCCATATATTCCTTGAACGGCCCTTTGTACAATGATTTCATAAAGTGGGGTTTCGATATGATTTGTTGAATTAAATTCACTCGTGAGATCACTCAGTTACAACATAGGAAATGGTCATATTCTCAGGTCAAAATCTGGCAAGAATTCTACTACCCTGGCGCAGAGGAATTTCAGAAACCCATTATTCGGTGTTGCCTTCTTCCTCTCTTGTAAAGGAGCTCTCCTATCAAGCACCTCAACTTCAAGGGATTTTGTCAAAATTCCATATGGTTCATTTTAATCATTTTCACTGAAGAGTCTTAAATTTATAGAAGTGTATTAATTATAAAAACACTCTTTGAAATTAATTTTCTCCTGTCACTTACAGATTTGACAATAAAGACCAGAACAGGGCAACGGAGGCCGGGAATTTGTGAAAAGGAACGTAAGGTAGAGCATTGGTTCTTAGTCCTTTAGGGTATGACAGAACCTTTGAGAATCTAACAGAAGATATGGACACGCTTGCCAGGAAAAATGCTCACACACACACACTCACCATTTTGTATTTAATTCCAGCAGGTTAATAGAACTTTCTATCCCCACCAAGCCATTAATTAATAATCCCTCTTCTAGAAGACTACACTCAGAAGATGAAGGAAGTGTTGAGCAATTGCCCAGTAATTCCAGCTATTCCCCAGTTTTAGAACAAGAAAAAACACAGTCTATTTTGGGATCTACCCAGTCCACAATTCACCAGATGGTTGCTATTCTTTGCCTGTATAAACACAATCCAACAGGAAGAGCACATGATATATTATCCAAACTGAGACAGTTTTGAGGGTGAAAGGGGCACTGGTAATAGTTACACCAAGACAACAGAAATATGGTCTATATAAAGGAAATATTAATTATTTGGAGAGTTTATTTTGAAAAATGTATCATATCTCTGTTTTCCAGATGACTGTTCCATTTTTCCACTTTCCATAAGGGGCTAATATCCATGACCAAAAAAATAATGATCAAAGTCATATATTTCTTCCTTTTATACTTCAGTTTTGAGTAAGTCAGTTAAATACTACAGGGCTCAGCCTCCTCACCAATAAATGCGTAGGCAGAATAAATGTCCTTTTAAGGTTTTTTTTTTCAGGCTCAACCATCCTATAAATTCAATTTTTTAATTAATTTTTATTTATAAAAAAATTATTTGTATTATTTTAATTTTATTTTTTATTTTTTTGAGACAGAGTCTCACTCTGTTGCCTGGGCTAGAGTGCAGTGGCATCAGCACAACTCACTGCAACCTCAAACTCCTGGGCTCAAGCGATCCTCCTGCCTCAGCCTTCCAAGTAGCTGGGACTACAGGCATGTGCCACCATGCCCCGCTAATTTTTTCTATATATATATTTTTTTAGCTGTCCAAATCATTTCTTTCTATTTTTAGTAGAGACAGGGTCTCGCTCTTGCTCAGGCTGGTCTCGAACTCCTGACCTCGAGCGATCCTCCCGCCTCGGCCTCCCAGAGTGCTAGGATTACAGGCGTGAGCCACCGCGCCCGGCCTATAAATTCAATTTTAAAATAAAGATTTTTATCAAAAATGTTTCTATTATAAGTAAATGTTTCTAAGCCTTCTGCTTGGAAAAAAAAAAAAGATTTTAGAATCACAGTATTTTTATAAAAGGCAAATGAACTTAATTCACTAAAAGTTCCTAATAGTTTATAATCTACAATATAAATAATGTTTGTAATTTTGAAGTATAAATTTTACTATGCTGCACATTGTATATTTTCTCACGTAATGACCACAATGAGGTAGGTACCTTAGTCTCATTCTACAGATAAGGAAAACAGAACTTAGAAGCTTGACTGAGGTTACACAGCTGATAAATGACAAAATCAAAGTTAAAATCTATTCCAACTGCAGAGCTGGGGCTTTTCATTGCTGAACTAAAGTTCGTGAATTTACCAAGTACTATCCTTGCTTTAAACTTAGCTATCATTCTACCTGTAGCCCGGATGTATCAAAAAATATCATATTTTCTAAACTTCATAACAGGTATCTTCTTGCACAATGACTCAGTTGCTTATCATCACAATAAATGATAATAGCTTTTGGTTTAGATAAAGAGGAAAGTGTATTCAATATTTGTTACTACATATTAAAAATATCAAGTCTGCTGAGGAATAGCTCATAATGAACTCTGCCCTCAAATATGAAACAACTGCAATTCTGAGAGCTATGACTCCATTTGAGAATGATTTTTAAATGACAACCCAAAAAATATACTCTGCGTTTTTACATGGGATACTTAAAACCAGCTGCTATCAAGGTTTTTAAAAATATCTTAAAATATAATTTTAAATATGTATATTAAATAAATACATATGTAAAATTGACAATTGCTTTCAGCATTGAGAAGGAACATTAAGAACTCATATGACTCCCACTACTGCTACTTTAAATGACATCAATTTATATTATCTAAATACTACGTGGAGAAAATCATAGATCCTTATGGATTTTTATACCTAACTAATGATAGGTTTAAATGTTTTAAATGTGGAGTCTAATATTGTAAGTTAGCATGCAAGATTAGAATGCAGATTTTCCTGGAGATATATGGAAAAGTCAAGCAAAATTTGGTATATTTCATTAAATAACCAAGTGAACGACTTCACCAACACTTAAACAAACATTGTTGAAGAGTGTGCTATTTTATATGCTCAGGTCTATGCAATAACCAGTTAACAAACAATCACAGGGTAGCTACCTGAAATTGCCCTGCAGTCCTTACATGAACCAGCCAATTTAGGGCTGGGAAGATGTTCTTTCAGAATAGAAATCTTTGAAGACCCTAGAGATGTTCCATTAACTTATTTTGACATTTTCTCAACTCCAAAACATTTATTCTTAGTTGTGTAAATACTTCATCGTTACTATTAGATTTTAAGCACTTGAGAACAAGGAGGGTCTCTTAAACGCACTTAAAATGTGTTGCTAGCTAGCAACAGAAAACAAAAATAATAATAGCATAAGGTATAAATGTTAAATTAGTCAATATTCTTGGTGACCTGAAACTATACACTTCAGAAAAAAAATGGGAAAAAAAATTATTTTGTGCCTTTTATGTCGAATGTAACATAAGGTCACATAAATCATAATACTAATGAAAATTATACCAAATTCATTTCCCCCCCCACACACACACACACAATTAGGGCAAGAGTAATATAAACTTCTATTGGGAAATCACTGGATTTGTACCAAATTGCATAATCAAAACTAAAGATAATAAACATTTGCACAAAATGTATTTAATGAAAACCAAAGCCAGAGATAAACTGTCTCGTAAACTGCATCAAAATATAGGCCCAAGACCGGGCGCGGTGGCTCACGCCTGTAATCCTAGCACTCTGGGAGGCCGAGGCGGGTAGATCACTCGAGGTCAGGAGTTCGAGACCAGCCTGAGCAAGAGCGAGACCCCGTCTCTACTAAAAATGGAAAGAAATTATCTGGCCAACTAAAATATATATAGAAAAAATTAGCCGGGCATGGTGGCTCACGCCTGTAGTCCCAGCTACTCGGGAGGCTGAGGCAGGAGGATCGCTTGAGCCCAGGAGTTTGAGGTTGCTGTGAGCTAGGATGACGCCATGGCACTCACTCTAGCCCAGGCAACAGAGTGGGGCTCTGTATCAAAAAAAAAAAACAAAAAAAAAACCCCCAAAAAATATACATATATAGGCCCCAAACCAACGGCAATCAAGCAGGCCTGAAATCCTATTAAATCAAAGGTAAAACGTGAAGGTTGTTTAGCGCTACCATTCGGAAACCTAAAACCAGCTGGGTGCAAGAAAAACAGAGGGATATTTCTTCAACACCACCCACACAGTGGCTGTCTTCCTGCTCCTAGGTCTGCCGGTGGAGACCAGCTTCCTGTTCAAGCATGAGAAGCTCACGGTGCACATGGACAACCGCGGAGTCAGCCAAATTCCCGCCCACACCGGCTCCTCTCCTCGGAGTCACCCTGGCAACCCACAGAAACCGATCAGCTTCATGCGATGGCACGAAGAAACCCAGGACCTGCTTCCTTCCTAAATGGAAATCTTTAGGTGCATTGCAAAGACTCAACCAACCCACAGAGCAGTTGAATGAAGTATCACAGGTTCCAGGAAGCAAAGGCTGAACAGGTAGGTTTCATCAGGAGAAGAGACTTGAGATGTAAAGGAATGGAGTTTTCCTAATTATAGGAGAAAGAAGCACAAGATGTTAAGCAGCAGTTGCACAAAGACAACCAATGTAAGAAATGAAATCCATCTCAGAGGAGCTGGGAAAGGAAGAAATATACATAATTGAGTGATGTAAACACAAATTCAAATCTTGTCCCCCCAGAATCGTGAGCAAATGAATTAGGATGACGTGCAGAGTTTTCTGGAGAGCTGAAGTTTATCCTCTTTAGCTCTGCGGTCCCCAAGCCCCAGGCCACGGCTGGTACCCTGAGCCTCTAAGCGAACTTCTAATTCTAAAAGTCTATGATTTATTACGATACCGATTACTATATTACTCAACGATGTCCTCAAAGCTTTTTAAAGTTGGCCCTATACTAAGTGGATCCTGGACATTTTAAGTTGAGGCACCTGCTGTCTAAAGTGCTTCTAAATCCTCCCTTGAGGTTAACTTGTCATGGTAACAGCAGCTGCTGGTGGCATGCCTGCTCATGTAGTTCCCTGTTCCGTTAATAAATCTGCTATTGCAGTTGCATTCTATAGGTATGGATGTTAGGTAACTAAGGAGTCTTTCCCTCTTCTGCACTACAAGGCACTTCATTTATAATTTCCTGTGAGACTTTCCTCGTTCTACACTGCTTCACTTTTCGTTGGGTACAATGCTTGTTATGTCCTTTTAGGGCTTACGCATCTGAGAACAGAAAGGGTCTCTTAATATTCTTTGTGCCCCTTCATATAACTCATCCCATACAGTGCCTTGCACGCAGAACTTAAACAATATATGGGTGTCTTTTTGCACTCAGACTGTTGGAACTGTGAATACATTATGAAGAAACAGACTCGGAGTGAGGACCCAAGAAGCATTTTTTTTTCTGCGTAGATGAATAATGCTCAGCTGGTCCCAAAGTCATTCCGAATACCTTTCGCTTAGTTCCTTGTTCTTAACTTTCTTCTAGATAGATAAGGAATTTAGACAGATTAGAGGCAGAGGTATGGAACAGCAAGATATTATTAAAGCGGGAAAAACTGATGATAATTCAAGTACACTTTGGCAACTACCACAGAAAAATAAAAACAAGCAGTCATCTACCTTTTAATATAATGGATTTTGGACGATCTTTGTGAGAGTCAAGTGTGTACATAGTCAGAAGGCTAATAACTATAAAATCTTTTAGGTAATCTCGTAGGTGTGATTTGGAGAGATATGTCTAGCAATTTGTATCAGCTCTTTAATTTCATTATCTTCCCTAATAACTAAAACACATAGATAAACAAGTTAATACAAAAGAGTGTATGTTAATGCCAAACTTGTGTCACTGGGGACACCCCTAGTGATTTTGACCTTTGCTCAGCTACAGTTAAGTTTATGAGGCCTCCGCCTCTTACCCATTTCAACAGAATTTTTATAGCACATTACCTTGTATATCTATAAAAGTTTATGACAAAATTAAATTAAAAACTTAAATTGTCACTATTCAGAAAAAGAAGGCTGTGAGGCCAAAACTGAGCAATTGGCTCTCTTCCTCTAATGGCTCAAAATAATCATTCTGCACCAGCTGAATACAACGGTACACATTTTTTAGGAGTGCCAATTAATGATGTGGAAATGCTAAGTTTGACAAAATTTTAGAAATTGAGAGTTAAGGACTGCTTATAATTTAGATATCTGAGAAGACAAAGAAGCATAGAATTTTGATTTTGATTTTTAGTTTCTAATGGGTTGCAGAAACAGAAAGGAACTTGTTATTATTCACAGATGACCTAAAATTTATGTCTCTAGGGGGTCTTTATGTCTCTCTATTCCCTACCAAACTTCTACCCTACATGAGTTCTGAAAAAGGGCTTAGCAATCATGGTCTAAGACATGATCTTTCTCTATGTTGATTAAAGTTTGGCATATATCTTTTTGCTCTTCATTTACTTACAACAACATTGGACTTTTCCAAAGATATTTTTAATTGCAAATTAAGCAGAGTAGGAGGCTTCAAAATAAGCATAAAAATGAGATGCGTTTTAACAAAGTAAGGACTTTCAACCCAAACCTAATCAAAATTTAGATATAGCTGAATCAGCTCCAACATTGATTGTGTACTTACCACGTACCTGGCACTTTGTGAAACAAAGGAATAGTAGTGGATCCTCCTCCAGAAACTTGTAGTCTAATTAGACAGAGGAAAACAAAAACAAAGGAGTTACTATAATGTGGTAAACACTAGGATAGGGGTTATACACATAGTACTGGTTTACTAACAGGCTTGATGGAATACTTTCTTGCAACCTACTAATTTTTTTTCTCTCCTTGTAGCCTTGACAGCATTTACTAGGCAGTTGTCAAGTTCGCTCCCTATTCCTGAAACTTGCCTTCTTTGCCTTCCATACCTAGACTAGAATTGGCAAATACATGTGTCTTAGTCCATTTGTGCTGCTATAACGAAATATCTGAGACTAGCTAATTCATGAATAATAGAAATTTATTTCTCACAGTTCTGGTGATGGGGAAGTCCAAGATGAAGGTACTGGGAAGTTCATTGTCTGGGGAGGGCCCAGTCTTTTCTTCCAACATGGTGGCTTGAACGCTGTGCGGCAGAAGGCGGAAGAGCCACGGGAATGAACAATGTCCTCTCATGGTGGAAGAGCAGAAGAGAACAAACTCACTCCTTCCAAGGCCTTTCATAAAGGCCCCATCCACGAGAGTTCTGCCCTCATGACTTAATTGCCTCCGAAAGGCCCTACCTCTTACTACTATCACATGGACCATTAAGTTTCATGAATTTTAGGGGACACATTCAGACCCTAACAACATGCATTAATGCCATCACTTCTATCTCTATACCATGGCAATCATTCTTTCCCAATAAACTCTCACAAGCCCTCTTATACAGTGTGCCAGGCAGCCGCTACCGGTAATTGGCATACGAGATTAAACCCATCTGCCTCCCTGGATCTAGACTTATGTCTGCTGGTACCATGTTGGCAGATAGTATTTGGGATCTGATTTCTTGCCCAGCTAGAAATACATACAGTAGTATTTAATCTTGTTTCAGCTTTTTGCATTCCCTTTGAAGTCAATCACTAATTTATTTCCTATGTAAGGAAAGTCAAGATCCAAACTCATTTGCAGAGCAGAGATAAATAAGTTTTCCCATATACCATTAAAAAATCAAGAACACCTCATGTTATCTGCTCCACTCACGTAATATTAATGTTAACTATTAGGTTTTGAGTATGAACTTAGGTGCAAATTATACCTGTATGTGCATATAAGAAAATTGAGGATTAGAGAGAGCCAGGATTGGAAGGCAGAGTCAAGTCTTAGAATTGGGTTTTTTTTGTTGTTTGTTTGTTTTGAGACAGGTCTCACTTTGTTGCCCAGGCTAGAGAGCGGTGGCATCAGCCTCGCTCACAGCAACCTCAAACTCCTGGGCTCAAGCGATCCTCCTGCCTCAGCCTCCCCAGTAGCCCACCCAGCTAATTTTTCTATTTTTGGTAGAGGTGGGGTCTTACTCTTGCTCAGGCTGGTCTTGAACTCCTAACCTCAAGGGATCCTCCTGCTTCGGCCTCCCAGAGAGCTAGGATTACAGGCATGAGCCACCGCACCACTTCCACTTCTCCAGATCCTTCTAAATGTCCCCAGAGAAAGGTAACACTCCTCTCAAAAGTGCAATTTTCTTCATAACATGCGATTTTAAAAACTCATTGAGAGTAACAGACTTAGGAAAACACACACAGGAAAGCAAACACAGAAAAATATTAACAATTGGCCATTCTAAGTGAAAACTCTATGAACATTCACAGTGCCATTCTTGCAACTTTTCTGAAGATGTGAATTTTTTCAGAATAAAAATTTGCAGGTAAAAGAGTAATAGACCCAATCGTTATTGAATAAAAGGGTTTATTTCATTGCAGAGTATTAAAATTATACATGTCTTAGAATTATAATGGGACAGCTGATATGCACATCAAAACATTTAGAAAGATCTTTGGGGATGGTGATAGGGGAAAATAAGCCTAGATAATTTAATTTTGAGTGATAAAGGAAAACCCTGCAGGAGAAAAGGAGTTCTCCTTTTAATTTTGAGAATTAACATCTCCAGTCAGAACTCAAATAACTGGAATAAATGTGAAGGACCGCAGCCAATACATTTTAGATCTAATACTCAGGTTAGATCTAAAAGCAAAGTCATAAAGAAATCACAGAATTTTAAAGCAGAAAGAAATTTTTCAAATTGTCTGGTTGAACCTGCTTATTTTACTGATGATGAAATTCAGTAGCAGAGACTTTGAATGAACTGCTGAAATTTCTGCAGCCTGATAGTAGCAGAACTATTTATTTCTCTTGTATCCCAATTTAGCACTTGTATCATTCTGACTCCTTTTGTAAGTGATGAAAAGTCAACAGCATGGCTTATAAGGGGGAAAAAAAAGAGGGGCAGCATTATGATGATAGATTTATTGGCTAATGTTACTGATAAAAGCGTACAGGGGTGACTAACTTTTGGAGTAGCTGGCTAGAATGTTCTTCTCTCAATCATGTATTCTGCTGTGTCGACTTCATTCTTAGGCCTTACGAGGTGGTCCTCCTGCAGTTCCAAGCTGATATCATCACAGGCTAATCCTACAAACAAGACTTTGCTTTTCCTACAATACAAACAAAAGTCCCCAAATTGAGTTTCACTGGCCCTAATTAGCCTGACTTGTGCCCATTCTTGCACCAATCACAGTGGCCGTGGGAAGTGGGGAGTGTGAAATACATTTGATTTACTAAGTAAAGATCATATTGTCCACTCCTGGACCCAGGAATAGAGTCATCTTCACTGAAATCACAGACTGAGAGTGGAAGAGAGATGGATCAGTAAGAAAAGTTGGAGTACTGTTAACACAAGGTGCATTTTGCTGCATATCTGCAATAAATATGCGCTGCCCCAAAAAAGAAAGTAGGTACAGATAACAATAGCAAAAGCCAAATAACAGTTGAAAGAACGAAGTCTAAGAAAAGATAGAATCACTTTGTGAAAAAAAATTTCAAAGGACTATCATGAGGGGAAAAAAAAGATTAATTTGTTCTCTTGTACTTCAGGAATGAATTAAGACCACAGGCAGAGGAAATAAGGATACAGATTCAATTCAGTAGACGGAAAGAACTTTCTAACAAGTGGAGGCATCCAGGAATTGAGTAGGTGGTATCATGAAGTAATGAGTTTCCCAGAGTTGGAGGCCTTCAATCGGAAGGAGGTGACCATCTGCCAGAAGTGTTACAGAAGGGATCCCTGCATTGGGTGGGAGTTTGCTCTAAACTGCCTCTTAGTTTCCTTCCAAATCTAAGATTCTAAATTATTGAGAACAGCATGAATAAAAGATCCAAACTCACTCAAGAAACTAAATTATTCAACAAAAGGTAATAGAACTTACAGCTATGAAGATGAAACAACCAGCAATCCCATTTTACAAGGAAAGCAGATACAGATCTTTAGAAATGATTTATTTTTAAGTTGCAACATTAAAATTAATTTTACAAGAAAACAGATCACTCACAATTACATCATCCGAAAAACCATTTTAAAAATTTGACCTATATATTCACATAACTTCACTTCTGTAATACTTATTCCCTTAGCTGAGCAAAGACTAAGTCCCAGCTTACTCTTTTTACCTGCCTTGCTCCTGGGGTACAGGATAGATGAGTGGCTCTGCTGCTTTCAGTCTTCACTTTTTCACTTAACATTATGCTAAAAATCTAACTGACAAACGAAGTTTGGGGTAGTTTTCACACATAGCTGCATTTGTTTTTCTAAGATCATACTTCTAAGGGAATACAGATCTCTCTGATCTGATCATTTTTCCCTCTGAAAAGGTGTACAAATGAAATGAATAGAAGAACATTAAACTCTGACTCGGGGGGATGGGGTGGGGGGAGGGGATCGGTGTATACCTACATGATGAGTGCCATGCGCACTGTCTGGGGGATGGACACGCTTGAAGCTCTGACTCGGGGGGATGGGGAGGCATGGGCAATATATATAACCTGA
This sequence comes from Varecia variegata, assembly GCA_028533085.1. Lineage (NCBI taxonomy): Eukaryota > Metazoa > Chordata > Mammalia > Primates > Lemuridae > Varecia > Varecia variegata. The sequence continues at coordinate 3,414,253 of CM052456.1, forward strand.
ACTTTTGTACCCCCACAATAAGCTGAAATTAAAAAAAAAGAACATTAAAAATTAAGAAAATAAAAACATGAAAGTGAGGGATTAAAAGTCCTTGTTTCCATAGTAACTGCACAAGCCACGTTTGCACTAGACAGGCCACTCCTTAGACATGCATGTGTTTCTTGCCACTTGTTAATTCCTAGGAAAGCACAAGATAAATACACTAATATAATCACAATTCAACTACATACAATTTGAGACCAACATGTTACAGTTACCTAGGTAATAGTAATCTTCTATTTCCCATGCGAAACTGGCAGTTCTAGCTTTGTGTGTATATTATTTATTAATACATTGTGCAGCAGAGTGAAAACAGCCATGTCCTTCCATAAGATGTGCTTGAAAGTGTATTATAATCTGAATAATATCTTTTGTGTAAAATGCTATTAGATTTGCTTAAAGAGGTGCTTCTCTAGATCTCTAGGGAAAACCAAAGTCTCTAAGAAAAAAAAAATAACAGTTCAAAAAAAACTCACTCACTAAATGAAAGGTAGATGATACTAGGAAAAAGAAAAGGTCTGACTTCAGTTCTAGGAGAGAATCACAAGATTCTGGCAACTCTTTGGTGAAAGTTCTTGGCTTTTGCCAAGAGAAGCAGACAAGAATTAGGAGGAGATTAAAATGGAAGCTTCATGAGAGTCGGGACCCAGACCTGGACCTAAGGCCTAGTAGTGTTCAATAAATACCTGCTAAAACGCTAAATGAAAATACTTCTCAAAGAATTGAGAATTCTAAATCTACAAAAGACTGGACAGTATATTCTAGACTAAAGGACTTCTGTAAGACTTGTCCCCTAAACTGAACTAAGTTCTATATTAATCTTTTTACATTCCCAGATATATATATTTGGTGCCTTCTAAGTCCTCATACATATAAGGAGTTTCTGTTCACTTTTTAGCCTGATTGATCATTTATCAAGTTAATAGACACAAGCCAAAGGACAGAGAATTTCAAAATGCTCCTTAAGTTCACAGGATTGGCAGCAAAGAACTGATGTTCTCCATGCCACTGTATATAATCGTAAAGTGTTATATAAAAACATAAGGTCATTTTTATAAGAAACATTGCGAATAGACAAACTAAAATTTCAAGAATGAAAATGTTGTCATTAGAGGAAAGAAGTGAAGCCCATCAGGGAGGTTTCTGTGTTCCCATGGTGCGGTTTGTTTCTGATCATTCGTATGTATTAAATACTGTCCTCTGGGGTCTTAAAGGCTTTTAATAAAGTAAATAAATGATATTCTTTTTTTCTGGTTTGTGATATGCAAAAACATATCTTCTAGTCCCTGGGGAGATTGTGGGGGGGGGGAGAGGTGATTAGAGAGGGTTTTTGTGACACAGAGAGACTACGTGTGAGAGGCTGCGTGTATGTGAGATCATGATCATGTGTGTGAGAGATTGCGGGTGTGTGAGATCATGTCCATGCGATTGTGGGTGTGAGAGAGTCTCCTGACTACAAAAAACAGGAAACAGGTCTATAAAATAAGCCTATGGCCGGGCGCGGTGGCTCACGCCTGTAATCCTAGCACTCTGGGAGGCCAAGGCGGGAGGATCGCTAGAGGTCAGGAGTTCGAGACCAGCCTGAGCAAGAGCGAGACCCCATCTCTACTAAAAATAGAAAGAAATTATATGGACAGCTAAAATATATATATAGAAAAAATTAGCCGGGCATGGTGGTGCATGCCTGTAGTCCCAGCTACCCGGGAGGCTGAGGCAGGAGGATCACTTGAGCCCAGGAGTTTGAGGTTGCTGTGAGCTAGGCTGACGCCACGGCACTCACTCTAGCCCGGGCAACAGAGCGAGACTCTCTAAAAAAAAATAAAAATAAAAAAAATAAAATAAGCCTATGACTTTCTGCCTATTTCAATTCCCTCTCTGAGCCTAAAAAATTTTAATAGAAGACCCTAAATAACTCTTATTCTTCTCCACACCAATGCATATTTACTTTGCATTGACGGATAGCCTGATATGTTCTCTAAATGATACTCATTTTCTCAACATACAGGTGACAGAGACACACAAAAATTTGATATTTTATTTACAGTTCCATCTCCCGCCATTTCCCTTAACAAAATGATGGGTTAGTAAAAAAAGAAAAAGAATTATAAATTGGATGTGTCCCCTTTACCACACACTAAGACATATTCTTGCCCATTTCTAGAAATATATACGAAGTCAGACACACAAATAATCCCAAGGCTCCAAAACCAACACGCGCCAGGAGGAGTTCGGCAGCGTGAGACAGACACAGGCCCTCAGAGGGATAGTGCGAGGGGAGCCAAAAGGAACAAAAGAGACAGAGAAATGACAGCAACCGAGGACAGGCAGACAGGACACAGTCGGGTGCCAGGCGACACAGAGAGACCCCGTTGGAGAGCGTGACTGGGTGTGTGTGTGTGTGTTTGCCTCCCTCGCACCCACACGCTCTCTCCTCGCCTACAGATGTCCTCTGTCACACACACTGTCTCTCTCACACACACTGTCTCTCTCACACACACTGTCTCTCTCACACAGTCTCTCACACACACTGTCTCACACACCGTCTCTCTCACATACTGTCTCTCTCACACACAGGCTGTCACACACACTGTCTCTCTCACACACCATCTCTCTCTCACACACACTGTCTCACACACCGTCTCTCTCACACACCGTCTCTCACACACCGTCTCTCACACACACCGTCTCTGTCACACACACCGTCTCTCTCACACACCATCTGTGTCTCACACACACTGTCTCACACACTGTCTCTCTCACACACCGTCTCTCTCACACACCATCTCTCACACACACCGTCTCTCACACACACCATCTCTGTCACACACACAGTCTCTCTCACACGCTGTCTCTCTCACTGTCTCTCTCACACACACTCTCTCTCACACTGTCTCTCACACAAACTATCTCTCTCACACACCATCTCTCTCACACACTGTCTCTCTCACACACAGTCTCTCTGTCACACACACTGTCTCTGTCACACACAGTCTCTCTCACACAGGTAGATTCTCTTTCACACCTAGTCTCCCTCACAGTCTCGCTCTTTCTCACACACAGTCTCTCACACAGTCTCACACGCGTGATGTCACATACACAGTCTCTCTTGTGCACAGTCGTCTTTCTTACGTAGAGTCACACACAGTGTCTCTTTCTCCCTCATACACGCGGAGCCTCTCGTCATACACAACCCCTCCCCCCCCCCACACACACGGTCTCTCACACACACCCCGCTCCGCGCCCCCCACACGCCCCGTTGGCTCCGCCCCCGCCCTGGCCCCGCCCCCGCATGGGCTCCGCCCGGCGGCCGGGGGCGGGGCGAGCCAGTGACAGGAGGGGCCGGGCCGGCTGTAGAGGCGCCCAGGCCGGCGGCGGGGCGCGCTCCGGCGGTTCCTGTCAGCGGCCGGCGCGGCGCGGCGGATCCCACAGCGGCCCTCAGGCGGCGGCGCTGCCCGAAGCGTCGCGGCGTGGCCCTCCGGCGGCCACCCCGGGCGGCCGGAGTTGGTGGCGGGATGTGTTCGGCCGGGGAGCTGCTGCGGGGCGGCGACGGCGGCGGCGGGGAGCGCGACGAGGACGGGGACGCGCTGGCGGAGCGGGCGGCGGCGGGGACGGAGCGGGAGCCCAGGGCGAGCCCGCGGCGGCGGCGGCGCGGGCTGCGGCCGGAGGAGGAAAGTGAGCAGGTGAGCGCGGGCGGGAGCGGGAGCGGCGGCGCGCCCAGCCCCGGCCCGAGCCCCACCCGGCGGCCGAGGGAAGTGGGGCTCGGGCCGCCGCGGCGCGCGGGAGGGCGGCCCGAGGGGCGGTTGGACGGCGCGCCCGGCGGGGCTGCGGCGTCGCGCGAGTGCCGGCCCGGGTCGCGCGTGTGGCGGGGGCGGCACGGCCGTTCCGCTGCCGTCGGGCGGGTGATTCCCAGGCCGGCGCCCGGGGCCCCGTGGAAATGCCCTCCATAGCGGTCACTGATTTAAAAACCTTACTTGTAACCGCTTCTTCTCAACTCGGAGCGGGTCCCCCTGTGCCGCGTCGAGCAGACGGCCGCTCCCCTCCGCCCTCCATCTTGCGTCGGCGGGCGCTCACCTGGGGCCTGCGGGGGGCGGCGGCTCCTCCCGGGGGGCCCCGTCGGCGGCACGTGGGGGAGCGCGCGCCGCCCCGGGTGCTGCACGGGGACGCGCCCGCGGCCAGGTCACGTGGGCACAGGGAGCGCTAAACTTCATCTTCCAAGTGGAGACGCCAGAAAACTGCTTTCGGTTGACAGCAAAAGGAAAGCAGTGCACAGGCCAGCCCGTAATAAGGAAAAAGAGAAGTTGAGTCATTGTTTTAAACTCTTCAGTTTGAGCTCGTTAAATGAGGTGTGATCGTGGGCATTATAACATCACATATACTCAAGATTAGGCAAGAAGTTTAAAAGTTAAAAACTTGAATTACGTGTGGGGTGAATTCTCGCCAGCAAATACAGGAATTATTTTTTTTTTAATTCTTATTTCAGCATATTGTGGGGGGAAATACAGGAATTAGACCTTCAAAAATACCCGAGCTATGCCGATCTTTAGAATCACGTGAAGGAGTAGGAGGAATTCAAGTGATTATTGGCCTTTGCTACAGCCTGTGCTATTGGGACAAGCCATTAATACCTGTCTCTTCTCATCCTTCTCCATCGGTCCTTTCGGTCACATTTCATAAACTCCAGTGTCATCAGTAAATGCATCAATAAAAGAAGTATAACTTCTATATTGCAGTGTTTACTTAGGAAACAAATTACAGCATGTGGCCCACAAAATATGCCTTGGCATTAGGTTTGATCACCATAGAGGAGTGTGATTTTTCATGTGTGACAATATAAGAGATGGTGACTGAAGCAAATAATTGTAGCTAGCAGATCTTCCTGATTCCCTTCCTGGTGGTTTTTCCTGTTAACTGTACCATGACTCAGTAGCTGAAAGGCTTGGTTTCTTCTTACCTAAGTTGCTCAACTGGAAAAGTGAAGAAAACAGCAACAAGAACTCCTTTGGGGGTGGGGGGGTAAACGTGAGCAGGAGTTTCCAAAGTAAATTTGCAAATGACTGTAAAGGAGCATGTAAAATACGAAATTTAAGCTGTGGGTTTCATCAGTATGACAATGTGGACATCATCAGTAGCTGTGGTCTTTCCAAAATTGCTTATGGTACAAAGAAAAAGGATGAAAAAAAAAAAGGATGAAATGTGTATCCTAGAAAACAGATATCACTTTGCATACCTGCTTCCTTCATTGCATGTCACGAAAATTCATTTTCCTAAACTCCTTTGAAAATGTTATTTTTATCATTTTATTTTGACTTCATGATTTACTAATGTACGCTAAGCCTACATACACAATAATTGAAAATCACACCTGAGATATGTATTTCCTACTACATCAGCACCAAAGAAGAGCTTCTTATCAAGAAGCCAAAAAATAAGCAAAAAATTGGTGCAACCCAAACCATTGGTGTAAGAAGCAAGCTTTTGTGATAACTCATTTCTTGGTAGTATTATCACTAAGCCTTGTTTTCTAGTTTTTTTCAAGTTCTTCCAATGAAATTTAAAATTGTTATGCACTGCCATGTAATGATAGTGGAGATAATTTTACATGTATAAAGATATGTGAGGGAGAAGTAAATGAAATTAACTATAAAACATATCCCAAGGAGTTGTGAGATGACTTTTTTGTTTATTTTGTTTGTTTTGTTGGTTATTTTAAGGAGACAAGGACTCCAAATTATAAATGGAGTATTTCTGAAAAATTGATTCTTAAATGAGTGATTTAGAACTTAAAGTGAACCTCTCCATAAAAACAATGACATACACAGAAACAGAACCAAAACTAATTAGCTGGAAATGAGGCAGAGGCTGTCTTCCTGCTGGCCTTTCTGCTTGTCACGCTCACTTGGTGTTCCAGAGTCTTAGTAGCCTCATGGATGTTGAGAGGGAATTGTAGACAGCAGCCAGCAGAACCTCCCTCTGGCCTGGATCAGGGCCATGGTGCTGGTGTGCTCTTGAACTCAGCAACTGCAGAAGCACCTGACTTGTGCTCCTTCAGCCCTCTCAATTTTGTCAGCACCTAATTTTCTATATTAAGCCCTTTGTATTCCTATTTCCTTCACAGAGTTTTGCCCTTTCCTGATAATTTGATGCAGCAGGTTTCTTTCTTGGGCTATTTCCCAGGCTAAAGGCTCCTCCACATATTGATTTCCTTCACTGATTTTTCTTTCCACTCCTCTCCGAAAGGCTCATTCTTTCCCATCAGTCTGGAAGCCTCTTGTGTCAGCTTTGACTATACAAAATCTATCTTTGGCTTGTTGTTTTTATAATACCAGATCAAAATGTATCTGTATTTTGGTATTTATTTTATATATTAATAATACTGAGATACTAGTATTAATACAGGTGCTCTATTATAATAATAAGATACATCATTTTTTACAATTTGTCCTTAGATGCTACTCCATTTGAGACAAAACTAAGGTTCCTTTATTCTTCTGGCCAGGGTCTTTCCAGGTAGGATGATTGACAAAGGAGGCCTGGTGAAAATCAAGTATCCAAAGAAAGGAGGCCTTGAGAGAACAGATCAAGCACCCTAGATGAAGGAACTGTGTCGGGTTTGATGCAGGAGTCAGGCCTCTGAGAGAGAGGAGCAAGGGAGAGAAGCAATTTCAGGGAATGCCCAAGGAACTGCAGGGACAGGACACAGCTATTCCACATATGTGTTGGTAACTGTGTATATGAGAGATGATCCAAGTATGTTCATGATGGTGAATGCTAGGTGGTTTTATGTCAGAGATTCTGTGCCCTGCTGCATAGCTGGAAGGCCAGACATCACCAGTCCTTTTATTGTACGTCTGTCATATCAATGGCATCTGCTCAGATGAGGCACTGTGCAGGTCACAGCGTGAATAACCTAAGATGGCCCCGCTTACGCAGAACACGGGGAGTTCCCGTTATTCTTAGATTTCTTAGATTGATTTTAGAATCATTAACTCTAGCTTTACGGTCTTTCTTTATGATTATAAAAAGTAATATATACTTTAGAAAATTAAAAATGTAGAAAGATATAAAGAAGACAATAAAAGCATTTGAAATCCCACTCTGGGTAATATTTTGATATCAAATATCAAACATTTGGCATTACTACAGCATATTCATATATTAATATCTCCCCATATGTATATACACATACACACATTTTTAAGATGCTTTAATATAAATAGAATTTTTTACCTTCTTTTATCTACTTAGAAGGTTGTGTCACTTTCCATGTTATGAAAATTCTATGTGCAAACTGTGTCTCTTAGGTCTGCCTAATATTCATTCTCCTAACAGTACATATTTGAATTGCTTCAAACTTTCTTTTACAAATAATGCTATATGAAAATCTTTGCTTATAATTCCTCACACTTATTCCTCGGAATAGATTCCTAGCAGTGGAAGAACTAGGTCACTGAGTCAAACTCTTTGAAGCCTCTTAAACATCCTAAAGAATTTCGTTCAAGAAAGGTTGTACCTATGTACGCTTCCAGCATTGGTGTGTAAGAGTGCCAATTGGAAACCATCCACGCCATCAATGAACAATAAGATTTATAGGTTAATCTTTGTCAATTTAATAGGCTAAAATTTTATCTTATTGTAAGATACTGCTGGAGAGGTTTACTAAAGCATTCATATATTTATTGGGTATTTGTATGTCTTTTTAATCATGTTCTTTGACCATTTTTTTCCTTTTGGTATAAGGATATTAATCCTTTATTTCACATTAATTGTAAATATCTTCCCTGCTTGCTATTTACTTTATAATTTTATTTATGATATTTGTAATTTAGACATGCTTTCAATTTTTGTTAGCAAAGGAATTTCTTTTTTGATAATTTCATACACACATACATCACACATATCTCTCTATATATTTGTTTAGAAATTCTTTCTAATCCTACAATCAGTTAAATATCTACCTATATTTTCTTTTGTATATGTTCATTTATGGTTTTTTTTTAAACTCTTAAGTATTTAATCTCTTTAGAATGACTTTATGTATTGTGTGAGGTGTGGAGCTAGTCTTTTTTTTCTAATCATTGAATAATCTATTTTCTCCCTTGCTTGGCAATCCTTTATAATAGGTATATATATGGTATATATAATCTATTTATGGTATGTATACATACATACATTTATATATATTCACTATAAGTCTGTATGAAGTTTTTATATTTTTGTTGGTATTATGGAAAGGATTTTTTTCCATATCATATTTTCTTGCCACTGGTTTCTGGATATTGGCTTTTATGTACTCATTTTTTAACTGGCTACCTTTCTAAATTTTATTCCAATACTAATAAATAATAGTATCTCTTAGACTTGATCGTTTTGCATTTTCTAGGTATATAATCATCCAGTCTATACATAAGAGTGCTTTTGCTTCCTTTCATTACATCTTGATGCCTCATTTCTATTTCTTGCCTTTTGCAGTGCCTGGAACTTTCAGGACAATGCTGGTTCATAGATATTTCAGTAAATAAGTGAAAGAAATTTTATAACAGCGTTTATCAAATTGTGTTCTACAAGATGATCTGTAAAAGAAAAAGCTAAAAGCAAAAATCAAAATGGTGGAGAGGGGTTATGTATCCTCTTTGATCTATCAGTAGAAATATGATTAACGGTATGGAGTCTAGCTCAAGAATACCTAGGTTTGCCACTTACTAACTGTAGGTGATTTAATTAATCCCTCTGGGCTGCAGCTTCCTCATCCATATAATGGGAATAATAATTATATCAACCTCATAGGATTATTCGGAAGATTGCATGAGTTAATAATACATAAAAAGTGATTAGAGAAGTCCCTAGCACGCAGCTAGCATGTGAGTGTTGGCTGTTGGACCTAACTGAAAAGAAATCTGAGGAAGGTACTTTTAAGTTTTACAGCCAATGCAGTTAGGCACGTTGGAGGAAAGCGGAATAGAACAGTGCTTCTCAACTTTAATGTGCATAGGAGTCGTCTCTTACTAAATGGGAATTTTGATTCAGTTGGTGTTGGGTAAGGTTTGAGATTTTGCATCTCTGACAAACTCCTAAGTGAATCTGATGCTGTGCTCACAAGCCATAGTTTGGCAAGGAAATAGAGGGTAAGCAAGCCGATAGATACACAGTATTCACCATACTTGCCCTTCAACATAGTATCAGTAATAGATAATATGTAGGGGAGTTATTGCACTGTTTCCTCAGAAGTGTATATTTGAACTGTTGGTAAGGTATGAGAAGCTAACAGTTGTTCCCTTAGGCCAAGTGATCTGCTGTAGGTCCTACAACTCACTCATGCTAGAGCAGACCAGAACCAGGTCTCTGAACGTCAAAGCCAGTGTTCTTTTTATATATACTGAGAGCCCATCAGATGATGGGAGAACAGTCCGACAAATCTGCTGCCCTCCTTTAGATTGTGTAGTTCAAAACTAGATAATCATTTATACCCACTTCCTTTCACATCTTTTAAAAGTCGTTTGCAAGCAATACTGTAAGTGATGCTACACTAACTTAATCTCATCTTGTTTCAGTCACTAGAGTAACTCAAGTAATAATTTTGCATATTGTAGGCATCCTTTGTTCATTTTTCATCATTTCCAGAGTGGAACCTCCTAAGTTAGTGACTCTCAACCGGGGGCATTTGGCAACATCTAGAATTTTTCATTGTTAAGACTAAGGGGGTGTTACTGGCATCTAATGGGAAGAGGCCGGGGATATTGCTAAACATCCTATAATGCACAGAATGGTCCCTACCGTAAAATGCTACCTGTCCCAAAATATCAATAGTGCCAAAGTTGAGAAAACATACCCAAAATGTATAAGCGTTACAGTTCTTTGAGTTGTCAAAAGTAATTATTGTGCTAGTAGATACTCCAATACATAGGTAAAAATGGTTTATTTTCTTGAAGCCTACATTCTAAACAGGCAGTCTCCCAAATGACCCCTTCTCTCTGTCTGTTCTTTCAGCAACTCCTCATGTGCCCCTTGCTCTATTTCACTCTCCCTTTCGCTTTCCTTTTCTGCCTCGCTTGCCTACTGTGCCATCTCTTTTCCACCCCTGTTGAGTCTCATTCTCCCGCGTGCTTTATCCTTCCCCACTCATCTCAGCCACTTTATCTTTTTCTCCATATCTTTCCCCCCTACCTCTTCCTCTTCTCTGTGGAAGCAGAGCATTATGAAACAACGAAAAAGGTTTTGGGATGTGTGACAGTTCTAATTTTGAATCTTGGCTTTACTATTGTACTTTATTAGCCCTGCGATCCTGATTAGTTATCCCTCAGAGACTCAGTTTCCTCATTTGGTATGGGTGTACTGCTCCCCACCTCTTTAAAGGTCTTACGAGGATTCTGTGAAATTTTGCACGCAAAATGCCTAACACATAGTAGGTATGCCCTCAGTAAAGCTTAGCTCCCTATTTCTCTCTCATGTTTTCTGTTTCTCATCTTTTTCTCTGGTTCTCCTCTTGTTTTTCTCTACTAACCACATTATAAACTGTATTTTTAGTAGTAATTCTCAGATTTATAGAATAAATATTACTTATTGAATAAAGTATTAATATTTTCTATTCTAAAATTCAGATAAATTGTTTCATATTAAATAATTTCTAAGGGAAAAAAAACCCAAAACCTGAATTATGTTGCTTTTTATGTAGATCTTTGGTAGATTTTTTTTTTCCTCTTGTGGGTCACTGATCCTTGACAGGAAAAATAATACCCACCCTCCTTGGTAAAAGTTGTTCTCAGTCTCCTATTCAAAAGAAGTGATAAAGCAATGTCCAAGGGAAAAATTAAAAGTACCGTGCCATCAGGCTTTCCCTAAGAGGCTTAACTAGAAATTGTGCATCTTTTTTTTTTTTTTATTTCAGCATATTGTGGGGGTACAAAAGTTTAGGTTACGTATATTGCCCTTACCCCCCCATCCCCCCGAGTCAGAGCTTCAAGCATGTCCATCCCCTAGACGGTGCGCATTGCACTCATTGTGTATGTATACACCCCTCCTCTCCCCCCCCCACATCTGCCCAACACCCGATTAATGTTATTCCTGAATATGCTCT